>AYJT01096901.1:0-16689 GCA_001278415.1 Ocimum tenuiflorum | reverse complement strand
CAATGTGTGGGAATGTGCAGAGGACGCGTGGGGTGGCGCGTGGGGGACAGGGGAGATAGAGATGTTGGGGCATACAACGGCAAATTTGATACGCAGGGAACACTTGCAACCGCCGTTATTGAAGGCTGTGGACCGCAGATCCACGGTTCCCCTGCCTTCTCCTTTATTGGCCCTTGGATTCTAGTAAATTTTTTCCTCCGAGTGATACTGACATGCGATTAGTTAAGATTTAAAGCTAGAATGAACTATAAAACGATAATTTTGTAACAATCAACTATAATAATGAATTACTAATTTAAAATATTTAGGAAACAATAAGCAAATCAAAACTAAATTTAAATACAGAAATTAATTAAAATGGCGAAATGATAGCATAAAAGCGGTAACCAAAAAGGGCATGGAGAAATAACAGTTCTCGAAATATATACGATAACGTATATTGAAAGTGGCAAGATGTGAAACATATAAATAATCTATTTATGAAAATTTGATTTCATCAAATTTATTTGTATTCCTAAAAGAAAAAGAAATGAAAGTGGTAATTGGTATTCCTGAAACGCAAAATTTACTATACATTATAATTTCAACTAAAACTATGGAAAAGTGTAAATTATTTTAAAAGAATAACATTAATAAAAGTCCGTGAGAAAAGTCATAGCTAGGAAGTTTTAGCGTTAGTTTTAACCGTCTTTAATCTGATTAGTGACCTGACATCGTTACATTAATTCAACAAAAAATGAATTTCACATCACATTTAGAAAACGTGTAGCTTTTGTTCTTTTCAGTTTTGAGTATAGTATACATATATACACATATAATTACAAAAAGGGGAGCAGGAATTGTAATTGAGTGGAGTACAAAAGAAAAAATGGAAGGGACAATGCATGTGGGGTGGGGCCAAGGTTGTCGGGAAATGAGTGGGGCATGGGCATGTGGATGAGATGGATGGGGCCCACTGGTGTATGTCATGTATGTGGTAGGGAGGGTGCATGCCCATGTGAACATGCGCATGCACAACACAAAAAAAAAACAGACGATTTCGTGTTGCAAATTCCATTTCATCATCAAGGATGGGAATTAGTTGTTGAGATTATATTAAAGTTGATCACTCATGCATAAATTTAGCATACCTAAAGATCGATACCTTGCTCTCTCCAATCTATTAAATATAATTATTCATTTCATTTCTGAAATGAATATTTAAATTATTATTTATTTTATTTATATAAATCAATAATTATAGAAACGGGTATTGTTTAGACATGTAATAAACCATTCTACATAAATATTAGTCGCTGCACTTTATTTAATTTAGAATGAAAACTGATGGAACAAAAGTAAGACAAAAATGCCGAATGATTTTAAAACCAGTATTTAAATCTGTGGGCATACTCAAAATGTAAATATTATTTACTATTTCACTCTTACGTCATTCATGACTATAATCGTTTAGAGTATGTTACAAAATTAATTAATCTTAGAAGAGTTTATATCTAAAATGTCGCTTGTGTAACACCATGTGTAGCATGTTAAAGAAACAAATAATTTAACTATAATCCTATACTATCGTTTTTGGTAAAATTTTAAACGCTATTTACCTGATTTGGACATAATTTGATTAGGAAAAAACACAATAAATTTAAGTTGCTGGCTTGAATATATTCATATCGTACTAATTCGAACTACGTAAGATTTTAGAATCAAAATCTTTGCTAAAATGTGATATCTGTAACTTCCCAGACAGAAGGGGTTGGACATTGGAATATATAAAACAAGAACATAAAATATATACTGCATTTTTCAGAATTTATAGAAAATAATGCAATTCAATTCTTTTTTTCTAATTGTTTGAGATGAGTTCTTAATTCTCTCACAAAAAGTCACAACATGATATAATCCCTTTATATATATTATAATGTTACTATTATTTATAATTCTGGTTGACAAAACCGATACAATGAAATATATTTGGAACTATGGAAGGGCACTTATTTCTCCGAAAGATTTGCAGAAGATTCAGTTGATTAAATATGATACTTTCAATGTAACTAATTCAACGCATATCCCAATATTCATGCATACAAGTATACGCTAATATCAATGCAAATATATTTATGAGAACAATAATACAACTCTGGGAAACATTAATAATTAATTAGATAGCCAAATTGCATTGGAAAGTTAGTTATCCATAGGATTCTGAATGGTTGGAAAAGTGGATTTTGTTTCAAAGGGAAGCATTCAAAGTCATAAACTGTGGGTTGTGTGATTTAATCACACTTAATTATGTTAATTGGGTGGAATAATCAACAAATGCGATTATGCTCATAATTAATTGGCAATAAATTGCGGTTTAGTTCATTGTATCTGAATCAGGTACGTAGCCTCTCTTACTGATCCGTCATGTAAATTTCAATTAATTCAAATATATATAATATAAATGGCCAATCACACAACCACCCTGCAACCCTTTTTCCCATTTTTTGTTGTGTAATTTTATACCAGATATTTAGAAAAACGTTATATTGTTGCATTGATAAAACGTCATTTATCAATTACAAAAAAACACCAACCGTATCGGAGGCACACACTTGTGCAAAATACGTTAACAGTACATGATTTTAGTATTGAAATGACAATAAATAATGTTTTTGGTAACAATAAATGATATTTTAATGTTATTGCTAAAAATACTTCGCCACATAGTAGAAGTTTTTGAATATGCTTTTTTCTTTCCATAAATGCTATGCTTTTTAACATAATAACTAATTATTATTTTTGCCGCCTGTTCAGGGAGGAGGAAGAGGAGCACAAAACTTCCGGTTCGGAAGCTATCTATACTATTTTAAGTGAATGTGAGATTTAGAATTTTTTTTTTGTCATGGTTCCTTTTCAGACAGGAGGGCATCATCTAGGTTGGAAGTCATTAATTTCTAAAAAAAAATTGTATGAAGTTAAAATTGCTTCTAGCTGAATCTGAGATATTTTTCCTATTAAGAATATTGTAACTAAAACGAATAAGATTTTTCTAGACGTATGAGTCAAGTATGATATTCGTCTCACCTAAATGACGAGATCTATTTGTAATTTGTAAGTATTTTGATGTCCCGAGTTAAGAGCTGTCCACATGGAATTTTACATAATTTTTGTTATTATTTTTTATCCAAATTGGATAATATAACTAACTGAAAAACAAAAGTAATTTTAAGTGCGGAATTATACAATAACTCCTTTTTTTCCTCATCCCCCGTCATGTGGCTTTCATGTGTGTATCTATCAGTTTTCACGGGTGGAAGTTGATTAGTACGGCAGCAATGAATGCTAAAAAGAATAGAATTGTCCACATACAGTTTAACTTTTATCTTCTCCACCTAACTTTCATCAGTTCTGTCCATCTGTCCTCGTAATTTAAAAAAATATATATAAATAAGAAGAAAGTTGTACCAAGTTAAGCGGTGTTGAATTTCTCTTATCCTTCTTGAATAAACTCACAAAATTGACGATTTGATGGTAGATTGGATCATACGAGTTAAGTATATACTTGTGGTGAATATACATTTTCCTATTAATATATCTCCCTCACATAAAAATCTAGAGGATGTTTTATGCTAGATGATTTTCACATGTTTGATCTGTAAGATGGCTCTCACAATTGGATTTAATTTTGATCCCGTCGGTATTTTCATAATTATGGTGAGGTAATATAAGCTTCAAGTTCTATAAGAGATTATTTGTTCAAACATGATCATATAAATAACGTATGAAAATATTTTTGCTCAAAATGTTTATGAGAAAAATATCTAATTTAATCTAATCTATCCGACCCGATCCATATTAATTAACCAGTAAGAATGTTTCAGTACAGCTATTACAGAACCTAAAAAATCACAAAGAGCTGAACTCAATCGAGTGATATTCTATAAACTTGTCTACCCTATTAATGGTGGACTATAGTTACCGCATATGTTTCCTACTCTACAACCTCTTGTCATTTTATATGCATTAAACCACATCAATATCTAACGTATTTATATAGTGATCCATACAAGTAGAAATAGAAGATGCATTCTTGAAAACTCGACTTCCTTTTTTTTCGGTTAAATATTAAAAATCTGCTGATTTAATTTTGTACTAATTCGTCGAATTTATATTTGAAGGAAACTGAGCTTTTTTTGTGTAACAAAGCAAACCAAACTACAACTGTATAATCATCAAGTTATAGATTAATTATATTAGCAACATAAACCAGTCGACAATGCATACATAGTAAAAGCACACTTACAAACAGTACTTATTGAACGTAGACGTGCATAAGAATCCAGTGGCTTGATCTCTTTAAATATAATTCCCTTCATTTAAAAATAATCCATACACTTCAATTATGTTTTTAAATTATTGCAAATAGAAAACATCATCATCCCTAATTTAATTCATTTATTTATTTCGTCTTATTAAAAATTATCCACATACAGTTCAATTTTGTCCACAAATTTCATATTGCCAATTAAATGCGACGTGAATTTCTGGGAAACTGAGAACCTTCATTCAGAATTTTAGTTGGCAGATGTTATTTTAATTACAATATGGGACATATATAGTATTAATTACGAAAAGAAATTCAGCAATAATGATAATTATATATATTTGAAAATCAAATCAAACGAGACACAATTTCAAATTCATGTCTATCAATGTAGCTATAATTAGAAGCACCAGTGCGAATGGCGAACGTATATATTACTCGCACCATTAACTTATTTTTCAGGAATGTTCAAGCATTAAATGATTAGACTTTTTTCTTTTTTCCATAATATCGCATTTAATTTTCGTAGCTAAATTATGTCATGTCAAATTAAACACGTGATTCGCCGTCTCAGACATTCGAACTGGATAGAGTATAAAGTTTTAAATTCATAAATAATTATTGTTACGATGTCAAATTCAACTTCCTGCTTTGGGGGAAAGGCCGAAAGGGATAAGCAACTTTGTCAACAAACTGGTCTAAAACTAAATTAATAAATTCTCAAATATGAGGTCTGTTAAAATTACCAAGGACAATATATGTTGAAAATCAACAAATTTAATGTGATTAATCGAATTAAATAGATAAAAACAAAGAATGAGAAATGCGTGATTGTAGATACAATGAAGGAGAATTATCAATTTAGTATCTGAAAGATGGTTTATTTGTCGATTCAGGATTCGAAAGATTAATTATCAAACCAGGGCCCAAAAGATCACCAAGATTCTTGATTTAGGACCAAAAAGTTCGCAAAATTCTCGATTCAGGATCTCCTTACTTAACGGTGTTAGTAAGTCATCCTTTCGTCGATGTGACCATTATATACTGTGAAGAAACAACTAATATGTGAAAGAAACTACGTACCGTAAAGAAGAAGAGGAGGCAACGACCATCATTTATGACTTTGTGAGATAATAAAGGTTGTAATTTTATAAATTCAATGTTAATTTTTTTTATTTAATATAATTGTGAGGGTGACGTGGATACATAATAGTCATATCATCTTTCGTTGGATGACTTACTAGAATCGTTAAGTATGGAGGTACTAAATTGAGAATCTTGCGATTTTTTGGGTCTTAAATTGAGAATCTTGGAGATTTTTCGTATCCTGAATTAACAATCAATTTTTTTGGTCTTAAATTGACAGATAAATCATGTTTCGGGTCTTAAATTGATAATTCTTATGTATTCTTCCATTACATCATCAATTAGAATTATTATGACCCGAGTATGGAAAATTGTCAAGTTTTATTCCTTCTCTCTCTCTCTTAAATATTTGGTTTGACTGGAAGACTATATCGCAAACATAACAACATTTCTAAAAAGAATATATACTTAACATATTATTAATGTTTCTCAATAACGTCATGAAAAAGCGAAAACCTACTTGCCTCAAAGTGTGATATGCGTTGATATACAAGATTAGTATAAATGAGAACGAAATGATCTTCCTAACTTCAATTTAATTCCTATAATTAAAATATGCATTGACCCTCGTTTCCAAATTAAATATGCAAAAGAATATATACTGACGATCGATCCATAGACCTCTTATTACGGAAATCTTATCATATGGAATGCTATTTTAGTTTTCTTCTATTAATGAAAAATTAAAAAAATATTGAAATGATATAATATTGGACATAGAGGGTTTCCCCACCTTTTTGGATTAGCTCAATTAGCTGTTCATTATTCAATGTAACTACAGTTTTACTCTTTTTGTCCCGTAATGATATATAAATTCCATTAAGAATAATTAAGTAAATATATAATTTGTGAGGCAAATGTCAATAATCGTTGTAGAAAAAAAAATCGGATAAAATCAATAAATCACATGAATATATATGTATTTAAAAATAAAATTTTAAATTCTTGTAGAGGACTCTAAACAAGTGAATAATACTTAATCACAAACCATTTGATTGGAACTGAAATTGGTTTAGGTGGCATATGTGTATGAAAACTGAAACTCATTACTTTAAATGAGTTTGAGACTTACATAATATCTGCATAATAAAAAATCATCCTAAAAAATTCACTACAATATCCATTAATCAAAAAAATATGTTTTGATATCATTTGTTCCCATCTTCAAAATCCACCAACCAAACTCGCCAAGTATAACAAAATTATACTGCACTTCGACAGATCGTGTTTACCCCATCTCCCCCTCCTTACACACCAAACCAAACACAATGGACCAAACGAAACCACTTGCAATTAAGTTACAACCATGGCTACATCATGACATGGGGGGAAAGTACAACACAGCTTGCACCATTCAATTTGGACAAAGCTAGGATGGATGTTCACTACTTGTTTGGACCCGAGTCATTTGCTGTCATTCTTCACCATCTACTCAAACTCAACCCTACACGTATTCATTTTTCTTCGAGCGATGGATAACCATGTACATAAATTATTTAGGTGAGATCTCATTATTCTTTTCCCCAAACTAAAACTTTTTCACAAAAGGACCACAGACAGAGAGGCCCCACTTCCTTAAAATCATAACTTTGAAAATTTAGGGGTGTGCTTGTCTTGTCCAAACCATTTCACTCCTACACCACCCATGTATCCTTCAATCCTCATCCATATTGTGGACCTCCATCTACAGCTAATTCTAATTCAATTATTTGGTGTTGTGTTATTTCTTGCCTCTTTGGCATTTTTAAATTTGAAAGACATGGAATAATTAAATTTTGATCCCTCATCCAGATTGGCCCTCTATTCAGCGAGTGGAAAAGAATTGTGTCAAAGTCTGAATCAATAAATAATAGTAAAATATTTTGCAAATTGGTTGGTCATATTGTGTAAGAGGGTCCGGTTAAATGATACTTATCACAATCAAACATCAATAAAATTACTTTAGAGGTTGAATAAATTTGACATGAGCTTTTGGGTCACTTGTAAATTTGAAGAGGAAGTAATATGTCTGCACATCGGGAGTGCAGTTGTAAATACCTTTCGTTTAATATTGTACTTAAGTTAAAGAAAAAAACAGAGGGAAGTAATATTGTAATTTGGAAGTGTAAAAGAGGCGGATAATGAAAGAGATGGTAGGAATCCTAGGTTGATGTCATTAAATGGGAGATAAGAGCCCACACGTGGGTTTAGTTTTAGAGTTGGACTTTTGGGTTGAATATGGGCCCATTCTCTCCTACTCAACCACCCACCTATGGTTTTTTTGTCTATTTCTTTTGTTTTGCTTCTCAACATCAATCTTTGCTTTCCTTCACTAAAACAAATCGACTATTAACAAACTTTAAATCATCTACGTTACTACTAATTTGACATCAAACATGAGGTTATCGAATTTTTAAAATAAAAATTCATAATTTTTATAAAATAAAATATATATTATATACAGGAAATATATAATTTTCTTCAAAAAAAAAGACAACCTTAAAAGATAACAAATCAAAACCACTTTATATATAGTCAAAAACACACTCGTTGAGAATGAAATCTGATGAAAAACTTTCCTAATGAGTTATTCAGTCTTTTTATCCATTTGTTGGATAAATTTAAAGATTGAAAGGAAATAGTCTTTTTAGTTATATCACGGTGCTTGTTTAATTCATGGGTTTACTTTTTGTAGAATTAATCTACATTTTAGATAATTTAAGACTAAAATCAATTATATGATTTTATTATTCTGAATAAAATGAGAATTTACGTATTATGCAGGTCGTCATAAGCCTATTTCAGAATCAAACAAAAAAAATATTTGGATGAAACTTATGATAGATTGAATAAAGTTGAGCATTTTCCGTGGCTTTACAATATAAAAATAGGCACTGAAAGAAATGAAGATATTGTATTAGGTGAGACCGTGAGAGAATAGTTTCAAGAAATAATATAAATATTTCACAAGAAAATAGTCCTTATCGTAATAAATTTGACAATAAAATGACAATGTTGAACTTGCAAGCCACCGATTTCATTATTGCATACGTGTGCGCTTGAAGCGGGGCTTTTGTTGGCATATGACCGAATCGGGCCCACCGTCTTCGAAATTGATTATGGCAGTTGGGCCTAAAGCCCAAACTTTTCATATATCTCTCAGATCATATGTTGCTTCTATATTATTAATTATGAGTTGCATTAAATTTAAATTTATCATACTCACGTGCATCGCCATTTTGGAGGGTGTAGATCATGTTAATAATTAACACGTTTGTGACTCCGTGTTACACGTCGAAATTTTATTATATTTTAGTTAATATATTTTTTAATTTTTATCATGTATAATTTAGTTTTACAAACCTTACCACCTTACGTGAATTTATTAGATCTAATTATGATATATAATTATTTTTAGAATATTATTGTAATATAAATATTTTTTTATATTCAATAATAAAAAATATTATGGAGCATAATTTAAATCTAATAAAATCTTTTAATGTCCGAAAACTAAATACCTCATACAAATTAAAATTGAAAAACAATATTAATTAAAAAACATAATTAAATTTCTAATGCATCATACATAGTGTAACAGGAGGAAGGTTAATGGGGGATTAGAACACATTCGTTGGTTCTAAATTTCGAGAAAAAGCATAAAATATCAGTATGCAAGTGAATAACAAAAATCTTCATCCTAACGAAAAAGAACGATTATATGGTTTGAATTTACAGGAAAACATGAATCCGACAATAAACTAGTCCTCTAAGCTGCATTTATTTTGTTCCAAATAATAGGGATGGTTTTTTTTTAACATATAAATAATTTAGTGGAGCGGAAAACATGAAGATAGATTGTATGCAACTAATTTTAGCAGCTCGTATAATGATGATGTAAACATAGAAGCAAATATATGATATTATTAAATGTCTATTTTAATTTTACTTTTTATATTATTAATAATATATACAACTCTAATCCTAATATTGAATTGAGATTATAAATTTGGAAATGTGATTATAGATTATGTTTACCATGTTTTGATACACTAAAAATAATTTTTAAAATTATAAAGTATATATAAAAAATAAGTTTGGTCAAAATCGAACCAAAACCGAAACCGAAGCTTCAGTTCAATTCGATTTGAATTTTTTCGAGTGGTGGCTTCAAGTTGGATTTTCAAAAGAGTTCGGGTTGGGGGTTTGACTGAACCGACTGTATGCTCACCTCTAGCAGGTGGGGCGATCCCGCTAGCAAAATTAGTAAACATATGAGATCTTTCTAATACATAAAAATCATTATTGGATCCTAGCATACCAAAAAATGCCTGTCATATCCACAGATCATAATCAACAATAATTTCAAGAATTATTGCTGGTTTTCCACTGCGGCCTGCATATTGTCCATCCCAAGCAGTTGGACTATTTTTCCACCTTCAATGCATGTAATCTAGATTACCTAACTTTACTAGAAATCCACGTTTTTTGTCAATATAAAGTTGTCTCTCAACGTCACTAGCATTGGGTGATCTTAAATGATGATTTGAGAAAATTTCAACAATTGCACGACAAAATCTCTTCGCACATTCAATGGTAGTTGACTCACCAATATTGATGTACTCGTCAATTGCATCTGTCGGCATTGCATACGCTAACAACCGAAAGACAGCTGTAACTTTTTGAAGTGTCAATAAGCCCGAATTACACAGTTGATGATGATAAATATTTTTGTAGTGTGTACATAGATATATCTCAAGATCCAGAAATTTGAATAAGTAAAAGAAAAAGAGCATTTTTTGGGTTATGTTGTGCAGGCTTTCAATGATTCCAAACTGAATTCTTCTATGTCGGATAAAAGTATATGATCGGTCGAGTCTCGTATGCAACTAATCTTGAGTGCAACATCAAAACTTAAAGGATGTATTCAACAAGTTGAAAACATTAACTCAAGCGGTGCTTCTGAAGCTGATATTGTAAGTTCTCATTGGTGTTATTAATGTAATTTTTAGTGATTGATTTAATTAAAACATGTTTTAATTAGTTATGCAGATGAATATGACAAAATAATTGATGATGGATGATTCAAAATATGTCAAAGGATACAAATTTGAGCATGTGTGGGATATTGTCAGCAATTTCGAGAAGTTTGACTGTAAATTGCAAAAGCCACGACCTGAAATATGTTCATCCTGATCTGCCCAATCAACTACACCAATATCAGAATCTCCATTGTTGCCTACTTCATTTCCCTCATTTTCTATCCAATTAAGTAATGACAATGGCAGTGGATCTGCATTAAAATGCCTAATGAGTTAAAAAATCTAAACTGAAGAAAAAAATGTGAGGATATGTCTGCTTTTGTCAACGCATTAAATGAAGCCAGTGAAAACATGTATGCGTATCTTGAGGGTTCATCTGCCAAGAATTATGACTTACTTCAACAGAAGGTTAAAGAATTTCAAAAAAAAAAATAATTTGTCTCAAAAGAAGGCTTATATGGCTCAAGGGAAGATGAAGTTTGATTATGATATGGCTCAAAGGAAGTTGGAGTTTGATCAATGGGAAGCAAATAACAAGATCATAACGATTGATGCAGAATCAATAGTCAATCCCGTAAAATGCTTATATATTGAGCAAGAACAAGTACGGATTATTAAAAAAAGATCAAACCTTCCTCCTTCTGACAATAATTTCAACTTTGGTGAAGTTATTTTCCAGATATGGGAGGACCTGCATCTAGATCGGAGTTAAGAGATTATTAATTATGAAATCTTTCTATGTCCCAATGTATTTCAATGTTTTTTTTAGTTTTTTGATTTATGTTCCAATATATTTCAATTTGATGTTTTAAAATTAATGAGTGTTTCCATGTTTTAATTAATGCTTACATGTTTATGTGTATATTAATATTTTTTTATTTAATAAAATTAATAAATAAGAAAAACAAAAAGAAATTGTGAAGAAAGAGATAATAAAAAAAAAACAACAAAAAATCGACAATCACTTGATAAAATCTCATTTGCCTAATTAATGAGATTTCAAAAGCAAAAAAAGGCAATCACGATCAAAGGGATTTATTTGCCTAATTAATGAAAGTTGATTTTTCCTAATTTGTCCTTTTTGCCCAATTTCCCTAATTAATCGCAGATGTCTCCTTCTTCAAACATCATTTATCGTCTTCTTCGCTGCAACTCTATTTTTCTCACCTCCATTTTTGTTTCATCACACACACAAAAAAAGAAAAAGATAGCGGTGTGGCGTCGCGTGAACAGTGCGACGCCACATACCGCTTTGCATGGTACCAAAATGGGAAATTTGGCGGAACGGGCTGACGGTAGCGGGGGACAGCATTGGAGCGCGCCGGCCGCTGGGATCACGGCAAACACTAGTTTACCGACCTGCGTTGGAGATTCTCTTATACGACTCTTTATTCATAGAGATTCTCTGTGCACAATGAGAATAAGTCAATATCAATTTATACCAAGGTTTGGTGAAATGAGTGATGCAGATTTTCTTTAAAATAAATTAGTAGAGGAGTGTTTATTTATGAATTAAGAAACCCATATTTAATATGTAATTAAAAGCAAAATTACTTGCAAAAAATTAGAGAGAATAATTTTAAGTTAAGACTGATTTTCTTTAACAACAGTTTTTTACATTAAAAGTATTTTGTATTTTTATGGACCAAAGTTAGAGTTCTTCAAAAAATAGTTTTTCCATATTTTGTATGTACTAAAAGCAAAATTACTTGCCAAAAGTTAGATAGGTTAATTTTAAATTAAGACCGATTTTCTTTAACAACATTTTTTCATATTAAAAGTATTTTATATTTTTATGGACCTAGGTTAGAGTTCTACAAAGGCAAAATATTTCTTTTTTCATCTTCCCAAGTTTATTTTGTCTGTATAACAATATTTGTGATAAAACATGCCTATCATACATAGTTCATGTTTTGGGGGGAAAAATACGTAATCTTTTTCATGCCAATTTATATTTGTTTAACAACAATATTTGTAATAAAAACATGTTGAGCATATTTGAGAGAGTACATTTATCATGCTTTCTTAAAACAACACAAAATCATCTTTGAAAAGGCGAAAATATGTGTTAGATCGTCTAAACGATTTAGACGAATCTAAATAGTTCATTTCTATCAATTCAAATTCATATCCACCTTGGATTATAAATCCAAACTCATACCATGTTGAAAATTTAAACTCAAATCCGCTTAAATGATTTAAGCAGTCTAATGGGATATTCTTTTTTGAAAAGAAATGATATAATCTATTTTATTTTATTTGTTTATTGAGCTTCAATAAAGCATAATTTATTGTTATTTTCAATTGTTGAATAAATAATGAGATGTTCTCTCAAAACAACATTAAGTTATTTTTTTAAAAAAAAATTGATATTTCTTGGATTGGAAGCCGAATAGTTTAAGCCGGTTTATTTTATTTGTGTTTTGATTTCTTTATACAGATCAAATTTCGAAATTTTCTGCAATAGACGGCTCAATTCGAATTCTCTCAATAGGTGGGACAAAGTGTTACTATTTCCTCATATCAAATTAGATTTGTCAATATTGAGGTATGAGTTTGATAATAAATCAAAATTAAAACACGTATAAAAATTTGAAAATCTGTTAAATTCTGAAGAAAATTGAAAGTCTGTTGTATATTTAAAAGACAGTGCGCCCACAAAATTGTGGAAATTAAGGTGCGCGAAAGAAACAATGGTATCTTTTATTAAAGAAATAAAAGAATTAAGGTGTGTGAAAGAAACAATACTGTCTTTTGAGAAATAAATTAAACAAAGAAAAAGTTAGTTAATCCAAAATAGAAGCAATCAATATCAAATTTCATGAAAAATGTGAGGCTTTGGAGGTATCATTGGGTTAATAAAAAATTAAAACTAAGCTCTGGATCCAACACACACCCATATAATTATAAAATATTTAAAAGAAGAAACTTCTTAGAAGGCTTTTTGATGGAAAACGACCATAATGCATAACACGGGGAAAGGAAACTATACTACCATTAAATTATTGGCTTTATTTTTGAAAGATAAATATAAATTATTTTAAATCTTTATTATTCAAATTAGCTATTTTTGTTTCAAATTCGAGTTTTATTGCTAGTCATTAAATTATTATATTGTAGGTGTACATCACCATAAAAATTGATCAAAAGTTTAATAGAAAATTATATACTTTAGAGATAAAATAATAATTCTAACCATTTAGTCCAGGAGGATGCCTCGGCCATTTATCGATATCAATAGTCATTTGTAACTATGTAGTACTTTATTTTGTATTTTTATTTGCTTATATTCTTAATCATATGTAATATGCACTGCCAAAATAGAAAAACAGTTTTGAGAGGATATACTAAAACGTTTTTCATATTCTAGGAGAAGATGTCCTTTTATTCATGTTCAAGCAATAAATTCATATTAAATTGATAGAATCCTACCTTTTAGGACCATCCACCATTTAGAATAAATTATTTAGTTTCTTTGAGAAATCAATATTTAAAGTATAATTTATACCATCAAAAGTACAAGTTTTAAAAAAGTTGATATTAATGGTACAATTTGTAATATAAAAAAATTTAATATTAATAAATATTGGAATCAAGTATGCGGGTGTGATCCCCTTTACACCTTTATGCTACACGGTGCGTTACACACGCCAAATCCAAATTATGTTTTGCAATATTTTTTTAAGTTATTGTTAATTATTGACTACCACAAATAAATTTTTTTACAATAATATTTTAAAAATAATTTTATATCCTGACTGAATTTAAGAAAATCACGATATCCATAAAACTAAATTATTACATACAAAATTAAAAAAAAATATATATATATATATATATTATCCAACGCAATAAAAAATTCAATGTATAACATGGAGGTGTAATATAAATATGTAACAGAAAATTCGCAGCCCAGTCGTACTTTGTTGAACTTATAAATAAATATATACATAAGAGCAAAATGAAGTGAATAGTGAATTTTCCCTCCAAACCACTATTCTTATCATTTTCTTCTTATATTTTTTTTATTCATTATTTTTACACACAAATATAATATTTACCAATCTCTTGTATAAAAAATCGCAACAATACTAACATCCTTTCATCAAAAAATATATATTGTGTATCAAACTAATCTTATTATTACACTTGCACCAAATAATATAATTTTAATTCAAACAATACACATACAACACACAATATTTGTGTTTTTTTTTTTCATAAAATCTTTTCTTCATCCATTATAGCAATTTTCTCTTAAAATATTTTATTCACTAATTTTATATTAAAATACAAGTTTCATAATCAATTCAGATATATAAAATACAAGAAACTTTGCACAATAGTTTTTCCTGTCAAAATATATAGTAAAACATTTTTTATTCATGTCTTTTGTAGTCTATCTTTTTCACTTCTTACCTCAATTGAACACTAATACCAATTGACAACACATGTACAACTATATTATAAAAAGAAATTGCTGATTGAATTTCTTTAATATTTATTAATTTTATATTTCATTTTTATTATACAATTATATCCCAAAATATTTTATATTCTAATTAATATATATGGCTCCTAAAAGCAAAATAAAAATAGTAACCCAACAGTACTATAAATTTAATTGACTAAATGAAAAGTATATAAATCAACTATAGAATATAGGGAACTCAAGAATTATTAATATGAAAACCCAAGATAAAACACCAAACTACAACCAAAATTATTCAACACGAAAATTAATTTATGCTCATTAATCATTTGGGTGCATGATTGCATATTTGGTTACTAATTTAACATTATTCAGCGTAATATCATCATAATAAGTATTATTTATAAACTTTAAAAATAATAGTAAATTTGCCATTTTATTTATCTTAATATAAACAAATCAAATCATGTCTAATTCTCTAAACCAATCAAGTAGATCTACTTTTAAAATTAGTTATTGCCTCTCTAACTTAAAATTCACTTTTAAAGTTATTAATTTATAATCATGAAGTTTTTATTATGTTGTAATTGAAATATATGATAAATATTTTCTTAGTTATGTTATTTTATGTTTTGTGTGTTTGTACTTAATCTTTCTTTATGCTTGAACTTTTGTATCTTTTATTATTAGACTTTTATTAATTGTGATAATTTTGACATCGGCAAATATATTAAGATTTTTACTAATATTCCCCATTCATTAATTTTTAAAATTAATCTTCTTTTTAAATTCATTTACATGCAATTTAAATTGTGTACGTAATTATTAAAATTCATAAATAAAAAATATAATATGATCCCCTGCAAGTGAGGGTAAAATATTAGTGTATAAAAATAAAAATAAAAATTTTTATATTGAGAGCTTTTTTTTTTTTTTGAAAGGAAGGGGAGCACGTCTGTTAGTCTACGCCAATTCCAGCAAAATTGGATATCCAGCTCAGCCATTGCGCCACGTGTCATCCTCTTCCCCCTTAAACAGCCAAGTTCCTACCCATTGTCCCTATATTTTACCCTTGTGTACAGACACTTTATCATCATTTCTCTCATTTCTGCACACAATCACACCACCATCGACATTGAATTCTTTCACAGTTTAGTTGCCGAATCGCCACTCCAATATGCCGGATACCTTGCTGATGACTCTCGGCACCGCCGAGACTGAGCTCTGCCTTGGCCTGCCCGGTGCCGGTGAGAAGAATCACGGCAAGCGAGGGTTTGAAGAAACTGTTGATTTGAAGCTTAATCTTTCCTCTGAGGAAATCGCCTCCGATCGGACTGATTTCAAGGAAAAAGTTTGCAACGCAGACGCCAAAACTGATCATTCTGTCAAGCCTCCCGCTAAGTAACTCTCTCCTTCCCTCTCTCTCTCTCTCCCTCGTGAATTATTAAACTTGGTTATTGGGCTCCATTCACCCCTACAAAACCAGCTTGTAAGGGTGGAATATCCTCATTTTTATAAATTAACCCAGGCCTCGATTTCCAGTCGATGTGGATAATTTTAACATGAACAATTATGAGTTTTTCGGATCACTCGATGCTACAGCTTGAAAAGCTGTCTCCGTTTAGATTCATGTGTCAGTTTTGATAGCTCACAACTTCAGTAGTCGTGGTGTGGTGGTTAGCGGAATTTTCTGAGAGAAAGTGGTGTTTTTATTTAGATTTTCCGGTTCAGATTCATGAATAGGTTTATGATACTCGTAAACACTAATTTAGGGCACAGGTAGTTGG
>AYJT01096851.1:0-10687 GCA_001278415.1 Ocimum tenuiflorum | reverse complement strand
AAAACCAAACATCAAATTCATTAATTCTTCCATGTGAAACAATCTGATGATGATCTCTACTATTTTTATTTGCATTCTAGCTATCTTTTTCTCAGCTGCAGAAGCAAGCAACAACAGTCTTACCTCAACATTCTCACAGAAACCAGCAGAAAACCTCATCAGAGGCCTCAACCTCTCACCAGAACTTGATGTCAACATCGTTGAAGATGATCATCCTGCATCAACATCCATCGCTCCAAGAATCGTCGAGACGCGTTTTCGATTCCCTTATATTGAATCCAACTCTGCAGCAGCAACAGTTGGAGATTTAGGACACCATGCTGGCTACTACAGACTTCCTCACACTAAGGGAGCCAGGTAGAGATATGAAATTCTGACGCTATCTTGTGCATGATCACAACTTTACAAAATGGCCCTCCTTAGAAAAACAACAGATCAAGATTCATGTGGTTGCAGAATGTTCTACTTCTTGGCTAACTGGAGGGCCAGGATGCAGCAGCTCATTAGCTCTGTTCTATGAGAATGGCCCTTTTCGCATTACAAAGAACTCCTCACTCGCGTGGAACGATTTCGGATGGGATCAGATAAACCCGAAATTCGGTTTCCTACTCTTCACATTCAGACAACAACCGACTACTTCACATTCTTTTATGGCAGGTTTCAAACATTATATATGTGGACCAGCCAACAGGGACAGGATTCAGCTATTCTTCCACGTGGAACGATCTTCGGCGTAGCTCGGAAGAAGCTGCAGCCGATCTTTACGATTTCCTGCAGGTTCGAAAATCGTGTTCTTGAATTATGATCTATCTCTCTGATACTGTACTTGTGCACTGTCGGGGTTCTTCCAGGAGCATCCGGAGCTTGTGAAGAATGATTTCTACATAACTGGAGAGTCGTATGCTGGACATTATATTCCTGCATTGGCTGCTCTTGTTCATCAGAAAAACAGAATGAAAGAAGGGCTCCATATAAACCTTAAAGTATGCTAACTGCAGATTTCACATGCATGTTAAAATTTAGGCCAACCTCTAGTTTGCATGATGAACCATTCGCAAATTTTCAATTATATATCAAACTACCTGGATTTACGATTATATGATAAACCATATGGATTTGCTCAATTATATGACGGAGTGTTTTCTTCGGCATCAAAAAGCTGATTGTGCACCGTAACGTTTTAGTCAGACTTCTGTGGTCGCACTGAATTGGTGATATAGAAGTCCGACATTGCACAGTCCGCTTTTTGTCACCAGAAAAAACAATCCATCATATAATTGAACAAAATCCATAGTCATATAATTGAAAATCTTCGAATAGTTTATCGTGCAAACGAAGGTTTCAACTAAAATTTATAGTGTGTCATAAGCAATAACCAATTATGCCTAAAAATTGACAAGGGATTAGCCATTGGAAATGGCATTACAAACCCAGAGATTCAATACAAAGCATATCCAGATTATGCTTTACAAATGAAACTCATCAACTCGTATCAGTACCTCAACCTGAAAAGATCAGTTTTAAGGTGCCAAATCAAGATAAGATCTTGCGGTAATTAAACTAAAACCTCGAACCCTTTCAAGTTTTCTGCTAAAAAGATCGGTCTTTTTTCGACTAATCGTAGCTTCAAAATTCTAACTTACGATTGAGTTTATTTTTTCTATGGTTTTCGCCAAGCCTAGGTCATTTTTTTTGGTAGAGATTAGTAACTAGACTAGGGTAGAACATGGAAGGCGACTCCTGCATCATAATTTAACCACGATCTCACTGGATTAGATGGGTCCCTAACTCTTGACATTCTCACGGTATCAAGACCCCATCGATGTTAAGCAATCTGCTACAAATTTCCAGGTCATTAGCACTTCAGGTTAATGAGAATAAAGAACAGAAATATTTTAGTTAAAAATAAACTCCCTTGAATTTGATTTACATATAAATTCACAAAATGGATTAAAGCAGTAACACCATCGTCCTACTCAAAGCACGACCAATTATTTAGCTGAAATTTCTGTGGAGAAAATTGCGCAAGAAAAAACGCCACAACTTTAAAAAATAAATAAATAAATTACAGAAAAGATACAGTTTTCATATTATTTTTACGTATTATAGAATCACAGCAACACTTAACAAAACAATGACCGACTTTGACCCATTTGTTAATTTATTTTGTTATAATTCACAAAGTTAAAAATATATACCCAATAAACGCAATAGAGGATAGCGACTCTACTTAAACGAATTATATATTTTTCCGCACGTCAAAAATTTTTTTGGTAAAAAAACTGATTAATATTAAACTAGAATAAATCGAGGCAAAGCAATTTCGAAGGCATCATAATTCAATCAAGTCTATTTTCCTTGATAATGATATTCGCCAAAGACTTAACAACACTTAATATATGCTTTTATTACAAAATCAGCTCAGATTTGTTTTTTTTTTCTTTCTTGAAAATCAAAAGAAATTGGAATTAGGCAATGAAAACTCTGGATATATTGACCGAATAAAAATTAAAAAAAAATAGAAAAGAAAA
Source organism: Ocimum tenuiflorum (assembly GCA_001278415.1). NCBI lineage: Eukaryota > Viridiplantae > Streptophyta > Magnoliopsida > Lamiales > Lamiaceae > Ocimum > Ocimum tenuiflorum. The sequence continues at coordinate 8,156 of AYJT01096851.1, read as the reverse complement.
TTTGAACGTTTAAGATACTATATTGCTGCAATCACTGCATAATTCCTGGTGTTCACAACAAAACCACAAGAAAGGAAACTGCACTAAATCATGTGTGGTGTGCTTAATTTTTATTATTCAAATATACACGCATTTATACGATTTTCGAGTTCATAACTGCGATTAATAAGATTCTCTGAATATATAGAAATGCAATCTGAACACCTTAATCAGAGTAAATGCCCTCCAATAATAATCTCCACCCCCGGATCTCCTGTTACACAACATTGGGATTATTGACAAATATATCAATCAAGAGATATTAATCATGGTATAATCTTTCTTTATCAGAGACGAGGATTCATCTCTAGTGATTTGTACACTTGTCAATAATCCAAATAATGTAACAAAATGTGTAACACCATTGTGTAATAGAGGATCCGGACCGAATAATCTCGTGTAAATGCAATGCCTATAAAATCCACACCACACCGAGAAATAACACACATAAAACCATGATTTCAACTCTTCTTATTTGCATTCTAGCCCTCTCTTCATCAGAAGCAACCTCAACATTCCCACAAAAACAAGCAGAAAAGCTCATCAGAGACCTCAATCTCTTCCCCAAACTTGATGTCAACATAGTAAAAGATGATCATCCTGCATCAGCAGAAGATGCTCCAGCCCTCGTCGAGACGAGTTTTCAATTCCCTTCTCTTGATGCCAACTCCTCAGGAATTACAGTTCAAGACTTGGGACACCATGCTGGTTATTACAGACTTGCTCACACCAAAGGTGCCAGGTGATAATAATTGTTTCTATCACATTTTGATGCTATTTTCAATCAAGAATCACACACTTTCACGTATAACATAGAGTCACAGGACTGATCTTGGGCCCATGAAAAGCTGCAGCATGTTCTATTTCTTCTTTGAATCAAGAAACAAGAATTCGAGCGCGCCCGTCGTGATCTGGCTAACTGGGGGGCCTGGTTGCAGCGGCTCATTGGCTATGTTTTTTGAGAATGGCCCTTTTCACATGAACCAAGACTCCTCACTTGTGTGGAATGATTTTGGTTGGGATCAGGTAATGAATAATGAATAATCCTAATTAAGATTATTAGTCATGTTAGAAGAGTATCTTGATTTAGATGTGTTTCATAAATTTGTGGGCAGGCATCAAATCTTATATATATAGACCAGCCAACTGGGACTGGCTTCAGTTTCTCCACAACCACAGATGATCTGAGACACAGCACAGCAGAAGCCGGTGCCGATTTTTACGACTTCTTGCAGGTATATATGTTCTTGATCATCATTAAAACACTTTAAATTTGAATTCTTGATGTTTTACAGTAGTAAAATTTTGCTGCAGGCATTCTTTGGGAAGCATCCAGAGCTCACGAAGAACGACTTCTACATCGCCGGAGAGTCATATGCTGGCCATTACATACCTGCATTTGGTGCTCTGATTCACCAGAAGAACAAAAACAAACAAGGGATCCACATAAACCTCAAAGTATGCTAACTCTACATCCTCATCATCACTTCACATATTATGTCTTAACATATTACTAATAGTGCCTTCATATATAGGGATTAGCCATTGGAAATGGACTGACAGATCCATACATTCAATACGAAGCATACCCTGATTATGCATTAGCCATGAAACTCATAAACAAATCTCAATACAACTCCATCAAAGAAGCACTTCCAGATTGCCAAGAAGGGATCAATGCTTGCGGTAGTCGAATCAAGTTTCTCTTTTTTCCTAATAAAGATTGGTTTTTTTTTTCAATCCCATCATTTCATTGCAGCGGCCAACAACTCTGATGCATGTGCTGATGCCCACCAAACCTGCAACGCCATTTTCTCCGACATCGTCCACCTCAAACCAGGCATAAACGTAAGAAATTAGACCAAAAATCAACAACACATTCATGCCGATCACTACTCCAACTTCATAATTTTCTTCTCATCTGCTATCTCAGTATTATGACATCCGAAAAGAATGCAACGGAGCTCTCTGCTACGACTTCTCGAGTGCGGAGAGCTTCCTCAACGAGAGGGAAGTTCAAGAAGCGTTGGGTGTGGCAGACATATACTTCGTCTCATGTAGCTCCGTTGTGTACGACTACATGTCGAGCGATTGGATGAAGGATTTCGAGCCCTTTCTTCCCGCATTGCTGGAAGACGGAATCAAGCTACTGGTCTACGCTGGGGAATATGACCTCATCTGCAACTGGCTAGGTAAGAAATTTCTTCATCATCCGATGACGAACTTTTTGGGGTTATTTTGACAGTGTGTGTTGTGTGTTAAGGCAACTCGAGATGGGTAGAGAGCATGAAATGGTCGGGACAGAAACAGTTCTTGTCGGCTCCATCAGTTGCGTCCAAGGTGGACGGTAAGAATGCTGGATTGAGGAAGAGTTATGGAGCGCTGACTTTCTTGAAGGTGTATAATGCAGGCCATATGGTGCCCATGGATCAGCCCAAAGCTTCGTTGGAAATGCTGAGGAGGTGGATGCATGGCCAATCTCTTTGAAAAAAAATTGAAATTTCGTCGTTGTAATGTCATTTGTGTGTGTGTGTTCAAGAATCCAAGATTTGGTCTTTTTTTCATTCAGATTTGTACCGTTTTATATTTGTTTGTATTTTTAGCTGTAGTTCATCATATCCGATTTCCGAATTTAAAAAATAAATATAAAAAAGGTAAAGAATTGATTAGGGATTTAATAGTCTTTTCCAATGATAACTCCAATTTTGGATTTTGCATTGATCAGAGGAGCGATTTTCCATTTGCAACGGCGCGGTTAAACATAATCACCTTCGCAAATCGACTCTGAACCTTAAATCCGAGGTTTGCATCACTTGATGAAATATGACGATAATTTTTTGAAAATAGGAATTCCCTCCTCTACAGAGAGCGACACTTGAGTTACCAATGATTTGTGTTTTTTACTTCAGTTTTGTGGTTAATCTGAGTATATCCATCAAACCCAGAAAGGAAATCCAGCCAAGTATATATCTTTCTTCCTGGGTTTTTTTCGTGAGCGAATTATTCATTGATTTTGGGCCTTCAATTGCTGTTGCGAATTTCAAGTCCGTGCTTCTTTTGATTGTTGGGATTGAATTATTCATGCATAAATGATTTTGTTGGTAATGTTGAAGATGGGTTTTCTTTCTGATGCTCATCTTCTGTTGTGTAGGGCGGTGAAGATCTTGCAACTCTAAGTGAAGTTTTTGACAGAAGTACAACTTTTTGAAATGGAGGCAGACAGGTATTGAATGCCATCTCTGAGTTGAAAGGAATTGAAGTGGTTTGTTGAGTTTAGCTTTGCAAAATGTATGGCCTGTGGATTTAGTGATAGGAAAACTCTTATTGTTCTTGGCCAGTTAATTTGGAGTCCAAATTTAAATCACTAGTTCAGAAAAGGGAATCCTTGTTTTGGTGTTGTGGTTTCACTTTTCTGTATGAGTGTTTTAGCATACTACATTCATCTAATTCCCCCTTGTACTTGATTTTGTGAGAGAGATAAAGTTTTGTGAGTTTATATGATATCCATTTCTGTATCCCAGGCTAAATTCTCCTGACACATCGGCAGTAAGATTTGAAGTTCTTGGGCACGAGCTTCAGTTTGCGCAGGTATCTTAGGCATCGTGTCTCAATTCTTACAATGCTTTCACTGAAAGTAGAACAGGAAAATGAAGAACTCAGCTACTACTCATGTATTCTTTTTCTAATGTTATGCTGGTTAATAAAGATTAGTGTGTTATTTGCAATACTGAATTCAATCTTCAAATCGAAATCCTTCCCTCTTTATTGTTTGCTCGTTTTCAGTGACAAGTGTGCTATTGTTATGGTAGGACCCGAATTCTAAGCATTTAGGGACTACTGTTTGGGATGCATCAATGGTGTTTGCCAAATTTCTGGTAAAACTTTTCATGCTAGTCTTCTATTTGATTCTTGATTGAGAACTTCATTATGCTTTATAAATTATATTAAACTGTTAATGCTATCACTCTCAGCATTATGAACAAAGCTGCACATCGTCTTCAAGTAGTAATTTCAGTTTGCATATGATAGAATTGTAAATGCTATAGTTAAGTTCTTTCAAGGGAATGGCAATGTCTATCTCCTATTAGTCTGTTTTTCATAATAATTTCCATATATACTGATATGAAACACAATCAACTAGAAGATTGCTGGTTTTTATACGAATCTCACGAATAAGGGAGATCGGACTTCAGTGTGTTGTTTGTCACATATGTTGATCAATGATACAAATTTTGGGAGACTGACTGATAACTCCTCGGATGCATTCTGTCCCATTCTATTACTTTGTGAAGCAGCCAACCATTCATTCTTAGTGTTTGGGTTAATTATGTAGGAAAAAAATTGTAGGAAGGGTAGATTTTCTCCATCGAAACTTAAAGGAAAGCGTGTGATTGAACTTGGAGCGGGCTGTGGTGTAGCTGGCTTTGGTAAGTTTCTTGCTGAACTTTCCGCCATGAATTAATTTTAAAGGTTTTAGTTTCGAGGCTAAGTGATGGAGCATCAACCATATTCGTCAGGCATGGCATTGCTGGGATGCGATGTCATTACAACCGATCAATCCGAGGTCTTGCCTCTGCTAATCAGAAACATCGAACGTAATACATCTCGGATACTGCAGATGATTTCTGATCCTGGTACTCCTCTACATCACTTTCTCATGCTTTTTTTCTTTGAACTGTCTGCATTTAAGGGCCATCTGATGTATGTCTGACAACAACTCATCTCTGAAATTAGGGATTATTATTCTCTTTTTCATATGAAGGTTCTGTTCTTTGTAGATTCATTCGGCTCCATTCGGGCTGAAGAGCTTAATTGGGGCAATGCAGATCATATTAGGGCTGTGGAACCGCCTTTCGACTACATAATTGGCACTGATGTTGTAAGTTGCTACTTTATGGGTTTTGATCATTTTGTTTTAGCATGACCTGAGCAATATACCTTCATCAGGTTTATGCAGAGCACCTTTTAGAACCTCTGCTGCAGACGATTCTTTCATTATCTGGTCCCAGAACCACTATCTTGGTACTGCGCCTAAACTTTATCGACTTATGTATTCTCTTGCATACCGAGATTGATGAAGCTCCGACTTATGCAATCTTGATCTGCAGTTGGGATACGAACTTCGCTCCACAAATGTCCATGATCAAATGCTTGATTTGTGGAAGAGAAATTTCGAAGTCAAAAGTGTTCCTAAATCAAAGGTGTGTACTCACATTATTGCTTTGCAAGGAATTCAACTTCTGTTCATATTCTGAGCGACAGAATACAGCAGCATCAAAAGAATGTTGTCTTGCTGATTGATCTACGATTCCGCGATATTTGTAGATGCACAGCGAGTATCAGCACCCAAGTATACAGCTCTATATGATGAGCATGAAGCCTTCCAACTGCAGGGTTGATTGCCATGGTGAAGAGGCGAAATCTGAAGAAACCAAGCAAATCTCAGACGACAATGACAACGACAGCAACAATCATGTTGCTGAGGGAGGTTTTGATGAAAGTGTGCTGCTAAATCTCAAGGGCAAAAAGATTAGTGAATGGGAAGCAAGAAGATACGGAGCCATGGCTGCTAAGCTTCTTCGAGATGTGAAGATAACATAGACGTTAGACGCTGACGGGTAATACTCCCTATAGCTATATTATGTACTAAAAGTTGTATTAAATGTTACGAGTTTAAGTAATGAATATCCATGCGTTTTGTCGACTGAGTTGACTCAGTTCTGGGACAGATTTGATGAAAATGAGATTCATTAAAACAAGTAGAATGGTGAGTGTGCGGTCATGTAATTAACACATCACATCCATCAACATAATCACTAGATCACAATGATTAGTCCTATTCACAATTTGCTAATTGATGAACTGCTAAGATTCCTGTCTGTAGTTTGCAGAATAGGTTGACTGCCATTGTTGAGTGTTCCACATCTTAGCTCAGACATATGCTGAACAGCTGAAAATGGATCCATATATACACCTACATAAGCTATCAGAGGCTGAGCCCTAGATTTGTCGATGACTAGCCGTAGACGACTGGCTCTCATACTGCGAAAAAGCAGCAGCCTCTTATAACCAACTGTGGTGCCGTTTGCTGCCCCCTTCCATACGCCTTTCTCGTTCAAGAATTCAAGCCGAAACTTGATGATCCGCTGCCCCATCTGAATAGGCTCTTGCACCATCAACACATTGAAAGTGATGGCCTCCTTCATATCTAGATACAGCATCCAGTCTGACTTAAACTCACCAGGAGCCCAGTATGAATGTATGCCTTCTTCAAGAACATTGTGCGGGCTGTAGCGCAGATCAGTTAGATTCCCACGCGTGCTGCTGGCAGAAACTGCAGCGTCGTTTGCCAGATTGTGGGAGAAGATGGAGCGTCGAATCTCTGAGAATTCTTGAAGGACTTGAATGTCTTCCTGGGATATAAGGCCTGAAGAATTCGGTGGGACGTTTAGCAAGAGGAGGCAGTTTCGGCCTACTGACTTGTAGTACAGATCGAGGAGAGTTAGGGCCGATTTGGGAGATTCAGATGCGTGCCAAAACCATCCAGGCCGGATGGAGACGTCGCACTCTGCAGGCACCCAATCATGGCCTAATGGATCTCCCTCTCCAGAATATCTGTCAAGGTTGAAGAATGTGAATCACCTCTGTTAAAAAGCCTAGACTTTGCAAGATTTGAGCAACTAAGAGTTTTAAAGAAACAAGAAGTGAAAACTAGGGAGATATGAACATTCCAAAGGCAAGAAGAAAGTGAGAACTAGACTTTGCAAGATTTGAGCAACTAACAGTTTGAAATAAACGAGTGCAAGCTAGGGAGTTATGAACATTCCAAAGGCAATTAGTGAACTTCACCTACTATCGGTGCCACCAATTTCCGCGTTGCTGCAGTTGAAGAGAGACCAGCAAGTAGTCCCAGCAATACCAGCCTCATCGCCAATCCACCTTGTGTCGGGACCAGCATCGGAGAATATGACAGACCTAGGTTGAAGTTGATGGATAAAACTAAACCAGTCATCAAAGAAGTACTCCATGGATTTCTCTCCCTCACCCTTTGCACCATCCAACCAAACTTCTTTAATATCGCCATATCTGCAAAGCAAGTAGTTTGAGTTCTATCCTAGAGCACAGTACCAAGAAGTGATCAATTATAGGTGAATATATGCAATGCAACAACCAATATTAACTATTTCATCATATAGTATTCGTAGTTTAGGGGAGTGGATCATGTAAGAAAAGATCCTCCCATGGGAAATAAGAATGAATTTGTCGTGAGATCAATAAGATATACGGTTGAGATTATAAAACAATCAAGCACACGTGTTGAATAGAGAAAAATCTCAACCGTAGATTTCATTTGATCACGTGAATGAGATTGATTCCTATTTCCTATGCGAGGATTTTACCTGCAGGATCTGAACCTTGTAGTTTAGAACCACAGCCAAATCTACTCTGGAAAACTATGCTGCTTAGCAAGATATCAATGATTCAATGCCGTTAATGAACACACATTCAAAAGGAATTTTTTGCAACACCCTTTTGATTCAACAACAGCAGACTATATTCAGCAGGAATCAGACTTCTACACTAACAAAACTAATGAAATAGAGCTCCAACTACATAGATAACAACATTATAACAATCAACAGAAGCATATATACCCATTGCTTCAAAAAAGCATACAAACACAGAAGCAAATTCAAAATTGAAACAAGGCAAGATTCAAGAAACAGAAAGAGAATGAACCTAGTGAGCAGCTCAGACATCTGGCCCAAGTAAAACTCATTATACTCCAAAGTCTTGCCATAGCAAGGCTCATGCCTATCCCAGGGGGAGAGATAAAACCCCAATTGCACGCCACCTATTCTCGCAGCCTCAGCCAATTCTCCCACCACATCTCCACTCCCATTCCTCCAAGAACTAGATTTCACAGAGTAATCAGTGTACTCCGATGGCCACAAACAGAACCCATCATGGTGCTTTGCAGTGAGAATGACTCGAGAAAACCCAGAATCTTTCGCCACATTAACCCACTGAGTCGCGTTCAACTCAGTGGGGTTGAACACTGATGGGTCAGCGTGGCCCGTCCCCCACTCCGAGTTCGTGAAAGTGTTGGTCCCGAA
>AYJT01096789.1:0-28923 GCA_001278415.1 Ocimum tenuiflorum | reverse complement strand
AATCATTCTTCTAGAACTTATAAGTTTTTCAGTCTTTCCACCTTTCAGATGTGTCAGAATTTGCAACAACTTAAACCCTAAATTACAAATTAGAACCTAAATAAGGAACTAATGCAGACATCATTCTCAAAAATATTCTAGAACGACTACAGTCTGTTTCCTCACTGAGGCACATTCTTCGATACAAACATGATTTTTTTTCAGTAACTTTAAAAGCAATAGTAGTTCTTATGCTGTAGACTTCTATCCAAAGTGAACATGGAATTGAATATTCCATGCAGCAGAAATATGGGGCACAGTCCAGAAAAAAAACGACATGAAACAATGTTGTTCTTATCACAGGGCATGTCCTTGCATGAGAACTAAGGATATCATAATGCACAAAATGTAACTACCTAAAGAAGCACCCCCGCCCATGGTAATGATAAATTTTACTGGTATACACACACATGCAATGAAACCTTCTTGAATAAAATCCAGTACAGAACCTTGCAACTATAAGATGCCTGGTTCAGCAATGCAAGATGGTATCAATGTCACCAAAGCCTAACAAACTTAAATATGCAAATATGTATCAACAAGAGATTTATTCCCATGATGCTCATTCTCGCAGTGAGAATTGATGGACAGGTCAGCTGGTTATTCAAAATACAGTATGGATGTAATTGAAATATTCTTAATTAAGGATACTGTATCACCAGCCACCTGACAGGCATATAGTACTTGCAAGCAAGTTTGCAGGCCAAATAATTTTTTTTACCTAAAGTAAATTATGAGCCAATATTCATATAGATTGTCGAAATACTACCATGACACAAGTGTTTAAAAGGTAGGTGATAAGTGAATATTCTGATCTTTACCTGTAATGCCCCCCATAATCCAAGGTTTTCTAAACAAAAAATCAAATTGCAGTGCAGCTTTTGAAGCAACTTCTTTGTGTTCCTCGTAATACTCGGATCCAGTGAATTTACCCGAAGTGCAGTCATAGACTGTTCTATGACAAATAAGAGATCACTATAATATTTTGTACTGAACAAATTACAAACTAAAACGTTCTGTTACACAATACCTGAAGTTTTATCTCCTCCAGTTTTATAGTGTAAAAAGAGCCATCACCTGTTGAATTATAATAATACACATTTACTTTGGGGGATGTGACAAACTTTTCCAGATCATCCTTGTCTTCAACAGAATAAACCTAAGAAAAGGAAGTCAATTGATCAATTATTCGAGAAAGGGTTTTCACCAACTTTAATGCGGGTTTCTGGTGCAAGTGGGACCATACTCATAGGACAAAACAAAATTTTCAGAAGCAGTACAAAGGTGGCGCCTTGTCCACCTTTTATGCCTCTAATTTTTTTTCATTGTTTTATGTATCCAATATTTTATTAAATTAAAAGGCAAACATATGAATGTTTACTTATCAGCTACCTTTGCTCGCAACAATGCCTCAAGACCATCAATTGAGCCACCTGAAAGAGCACAAAATCATGTTAAACATTTATCTTTATTAAGAAAATCAAAGTAAGAGAACAAGGCTTTTCTGCAGTTTTGGGGAACAGAAAATATTTGGAAACAATAATATTATTACATGGAGATGGAGATCCAATAGAAAAAGGTTACTTTTCCATAGTGGTCATGATAGATATTATAAATGTGAAGTAGCTGCTGCCACAGAGAGGTTTATTTAACTGGACTCACTAATGAGAGCCCCAATCCAGATTCAAACAAGAAATGAAATGAAGGAAAAACAACTGATTTTAAAGTGCTAAGGTTAGATTAAGATAGTGAGTCCAGGATGCTGGAAAACTCAAATTTTTAAATACGGAACAAAAAGAATGAAAAGAAAAAAGAGTCGTTTGAGCAAGAAAATTATGAAAATAGAGCGGCTTTTGTTCAATATGGTGAGCACAAATGACATCCCCATAAATGATGTCAGCATGCCATTAATTGGATTTAGATGTCAAATGAATGGAAGATATATTGCTAATGCGCTAATAGAGACGAGCTTTGGAACGACACCCCTCAATTACCTTTTCCTAATTTTGGAGATGCAGTCATACCAAAAATACGAGGAAGTTTCACAACATCTGTTTTGTAGAAGATCTACATCATTTTCATGGAAAACCATTACTCAATAATCGATCAACAATTGATAAATTACGTGATGCATACTGATATGACGGCAACCTTCATAATTTCAGCATAAGGATGATTGCTACCAAGTTGCGCATAATGGCATTCATCGAATATCAAAAGTGCAATCAGCTCAATCTTGATAAAGCAGTGGGAAAGATTGCGTAGAAGTATCTCAGGTGTCATAACAAGGACCTGTATATGAAAAAAAATGGTATGAACCAAGACATGTGGATAATCATTAAAACCATATTAGATGAAAATTCCACATAAGCACAAAAAGTGAACAGCTGTTCACAAATCCCAAGCACAAACAAATCTACATTAAATAATTCAAGCTCTAATGATGCACTGACAAAGAAATCCATAAAATAGTTTGGTCTTAGGTGCCCATAAAGACACTAATCCCCATCCATTCCAATTCATCACCCAATGAATTAGCTATATTTAAACAAGATCACTATACATTCACCACTATACATTCACCACCTAAATGAGAGATGGAACAATCTAGAATTTGGAAAAAAAAAATTATTACAAACAATATATGTTTTACACTTGGAGAAACAGGGGAACCTTTCTGTTAGGCACAGGGGAACCAAAAGAAAAGTGAACTCGAGTAAATAGTAACTGACAAATAATGTTCTGCTTTTACAAGAAACAAATTTAATAGAGGACAGAATGTCCACCAGACTGATAAATAATGTTCTTCATGCTTCATAATAACAGTTTACAAGTAACTCAACCTCATAATCCTCAACTTCCTTCTCCCAATAGTGGAGACTCTTCGGTGAGCTTCCGCAATAGGTCCCAACTTTGAAATCGATAGAATTTTCAATGACCTTGGCTTGCTGTCATTTCACAGAATAAGAAAGAAAAATAACCATTAGTTACACCTGGCATGATTATCATTCAAGAAGAGATAAATAAATCAATAAAAAACATCAATATGATATGCTATACACAAATGCAAATGCATAGTATTGCACCATAGCTGATCATGAAAAGAACATCAGCATTCAACTGATACACACACACACACACACATATATATTTGAATAAAAAATGTAAGTGAACCACTATGTTGTCACTAGACTAATCCCACAAATATGATAGGAAGCATAACACCCTAATATCAGAACATTTTTTGTAATCTCAATACAGAAAGTATTGTAATGTATTGTAACAAATAAGAAAATGTACGAAAGAGGAGGGACCTGCTGAACCAAAGCAACTGTAGGAGCAAGAAAAATGCATATATTCTTTTGAGGTTTCTTAATCAGGTGCCCCATCTCATATATAAGTAAAACGGCAATGTGAGTTTTTCCACACCCTGTTTCCAGAAAAACTATCACATTCTCTTTCAAGGCCTTCTGGCATAGGTCTAACTGGTACCTGAGAAAACGTATAGCAATTAATAACGTATTAAATCTTCCATTATCAGACTATTTAGGATCAGAAAATCATCAGTGAAGATAGAATATAAGCCAGTCAGTGAAAAAATAGATCAAACAAAGGCAACACAATGTACAAAACGAAACAAGGCCCCAATAGGCACAGTTTTCTCATTGTGTTTCTACAATGCCTCAAATTTTGCATCAAATAATGAGGTTTTAAGCAACTGAACTGATGGATGGGCGAAATACATTCTTGAAGAGCTCGCAAATGCAACTGAGCAGAGAACATCACCAATTTGATAGCAATGATTTTTCAGGATGAATTATGCCATACCCTCAAGCGCACGCAAAATGTGCACAATGCTCTCTCTCTCTCAAGAGAACTTAGTACAGCGTGCTTCGGGGGGGTTATACACAGTTCCGATCCCAAAATAGTTCAAACAAGTCTCAAAATCGAAACAGGCAGAAAATTTTATTCACTAGAGAGCACAAGTCATCTCATAAATAAACCAAGAAAAGAATCCACAGATGATCGAGAAACCCAAACGAAAGCGAAATGCAGTTGCATGTATAAAAACAACGCACATTAACAAAGCCGAAGATAAGAATAAGACGTACTTTCTGGCGATCTTCCGCGGGTCTTTCTCAGGAATCTGCTGTTCCTCGTCGCCGTCGAGAGACAGAGCCGAAAGCCCAGTGGACAACCAATTCTCGACGGTGATGGAGGTGTCGCCGCCGTCCATCGGTGTAGAACCTGAATTGACCAATGATTGACTCTTGTGAGTAGACAAACAAACTCGACTTCTCGCTTTGCTGCCAATGAGTACTTCGCTTTTGTCACGAGTTCATTCCAGCGCTGCCTCCGAATCTATACGCTAATTACTAGTATTTATTAATTATTTTAAGAACGTGTCTTTAAAACAAAAATAAAAATGTATTTATACTTGCAGGCCTAAAAATTCTCCTTGCACTACGAAAAAGCAAAATGCAAAATCGAATAATTTATGCCTTTTTAAGATGCAGTGAACCAAAATTATTTAATCAAATTTATGGTGCCCGACGAGAAGAAATCCAAGGGCCATGAAAAATCATCTCAAATGAAGTGATTCGTTGATGTAGAAAATTCGAACCACTTCATGACCTACTAAACTATTTGTGTTAATAGCAAGAATTAACACCATATTTACTCACTTTTACAATTTTCACACCGATTTTCAAACATTGCATATTTTAACATTTTTAATTTTTTACAATTTTCACATAAAGATTGCATATTTTAACATAATTTTTTAACTTTTTACAATTTCCACCCAAACTTTAAAAAGTTGCAATATTTTTAACGCAACTTTTGTTGTCTTTTACATATTCAATGTAACAATTATTTACTTTTGCAATTTGCATTTAAAATTTTAAATATTACAATAAATTTTATTATAATAGTTTAAAATTTGAAAATTTTACATATAATTTTTAAAGCAAGATCATTAAACATATTTACCCATTTAATGGTAAATTGCGTTGGGCGTGACATTATTTTTTATTGTATCTTATGAACATATTGTCTCTCATTATCTAGTGAAATTGATGAAAAATTATATTCATAATGAAATTCATTATCGATTCACATATTTATAATAATTTTGAGGAACTTATACCAAATTTGAAGATATTAATATTTGATATTAAACTTCAACATTGTTTAATTATCACAAATGATCTTCAATCAATTAGAATTAAGTGTTTTGAAATACATACATCTTGAAATTGGTGGATTGTATCAAACTTATTTATTAATTTTAAAAATTTCAAATTTTGAAATTCTATTTAAAATTTGTAACATTTAAAAGTTTAGGTGAAAATTGCAAAATAAGTAATTGTTATGTGAAAATTTCAAAAAATTAAAAGATTATGCTAAAATACTCAACGTTTAGAAATTGCAAAAGTTGGCAAAGGTTGTGTTAATTCTTGCAATTAACCCAAAGTATTTCCAAAGAAAAGCCTTTGTTGGACTTCTTAGCTTGACGAGGTCCTTTTGCTTACGTGAAATTGTGTTGGTGCGACTCCCATGGAACATGAGAAGTATAAATTTTACCTTGCGGATTAAGTAACCACTAATAACAGTCATGGCAGGTGGGTTAACGGTGATTATCGGATAAATTCATGTAACTCAAGGTAATAACACTGCAAATGGGATATTTGGCCGAAAATCCAACCAAACTAAAAAAATAAAATAAAAAGTTGAAAACGGAATCATCCACACAAATTTTAATTAGCCAACAAACCAAATCAAATTACTTGAAAGGTTTATCATTGTTGAGATTGTATATATCTAATACATATTAGCTTCATTTTTTATTCCTAAAATAGTGGCATTCTACTTGTACGAATAGCTGATTATCACCGTGAACATTATACCGTGAAATTTTCCGGAATGCATTATTTAATTTATCAACAACAACAGTCGGTTCCAAATCAGAGTTTATAATAAATTGCGGAAGCGTTAGAAAATAATTGTGGAATTAGTAGGCCCTTATAAATACCTCAACTGACTTCTGGCTCTTTGAAAACTTTGTTAACGAGTAGGATTAGAGTTTCTTGCAGTTATACTCCAGCTACTGGTGGTAGCTAGGTTTTAAAATACTTATAAAATAAACAAAGTAAAGTACAAAAAGTAAGTAAATAACACATGATATATAGAGGTTCAGATGTAAATATCTTACGTTCTCTCTTCCTTCTTCACGAAGGGAAATCCACTATAGACAATTGTATACGGTGAGTTAACACGGGTTACAATCAACTATCTTCTTTGACGGAGAACCTCCTTCATTCTCGGTCACAGGCACGGCTGAACTCGAAGCTTTACATGAATCAGCTTCCTAGGGTTCTCGTTTTGCAGGTTTGGAGGCTTGAGTTCCCTTCACGAACGTTGAATGGTTGAGTTGGTCTCGGATAAGAATTTGGGAAGTCTCGAAAACCTTAAGTTGTGAACAACTATAGGTTCTCATGTGGTTTCGAGTAAGGAATACTCGAAAAGTTTAAAAGGCTTTTAGAGAGAGGGAGCATTAGAAAGATTGTAGTATGGTTCAAATCTTGCATGCATCAACTAACTCTTTCTCTGATAGGTGATTCCTCAATTTATAGGCCATGATTTTGAATAGTATCCGTTGGAAGCAACGAAGCAGTAGTCTTTTTCAGTCGTTGGAATATATGATCATTGATGTCCTTTTTACAGGCTTTAGCTGTTTTTTATCCATCGGATACTCAGCTGCGGCCATTAACCGCTGGATAATGACTGGTTGATTGACTACCTTTTAAGATAATTTCTGAAAAGTCAGCTCTGTTGTAGGTCTGAGTAATTTTGAAACTCATCTTTTGTCTCTCAGTTGTTTGATAGTCAACTTGTCTCTTTCAGTTGACAGTTCATTGAACTGTCAGTTGTGTTCCTCGTAACTGTATTCTTGACAGCTGTGGTCTTGAATTATCTACAGCTGAATAGAGTCAGCTGTGGTCGTGATCTTCAATTCTCCTCGGACCTAAGCTATTACATATTATTCTTATACAAGGATTACATTCTAAGCTTAGTCCTATACTAATGTGTTTGACATAATTCAAAATACAATATTTTTTAACAACAATCATATTTAACCAGCAATGAAATTGATTTCGATTCAATGAGATCGAGTAGTAGTAACATTCAAATACTAGAGATTAATTAAATGAGTTGTCAAAAGTAATTTAACTTAACGGATATCGAAGACCTTAAATACTAAGGATGAAAGAATCTGACTTTATTAACTAAATACAATGTGTAACAACATTGTATAATAGGGGATTTGAACATCGATTCCCATCATTGAAATCGCCTATTATCATAAAATCACAAATTTGAACAAGTGATGAGATTTTTACCTACTAGTAACAAAAGTATTTCTTGCACAACAACTCACAAAGACAAAACACATTTACATCAAACACCAAAATAAAAAAAGCAGCCAAGATTTTTACAGATTTGAAAAAGAAAAAAAAACCTCAATATACTACAACAAAATGTTTTTTTGACACAAACATGAATTATCAAGCAATCAAAATCCATAACCAACTGGAGAGCTGGAACACAAACCTACTAGTGCTTTGGCAACATCTTGAGGGCATCTTGCATGGTAGGTCTATCAGATGGCCTACTTCTTCTACACATCAGAGCAAACTCAACGACCGATTTCATGCCCGAAGACAGGGGAATAATGCCATTTGCGTCCTCAACTTGCCTCATCAGATCCTCCTTTTGAAGGCTCTGCGATGCAGTCCTCACTCTCCCATTTGTCAACACCTCAAAAACGAGCTCTCCAAAATTGTACACATCCATATCGAGTTCGTCCCTTATCGATGTTCTGAAACCGCCTGTCCAAGAATATTCGCACTTTAGCAAAAACAGTTTTGTAAACTGCACAAGTCACATGTATAATACCTGTCTCATTTGTGATCTTTGCTGGTGGAGGATTTTCAGTTGATTCAACAATTGAACAGAGTCCATACTCAGCCAAATGTGGCACCATATTCTCATCGAGGAGAACGTTGCTCACCTTCAGATTTCCATGTGGGATGGCAGGAAAGCAGTCATGATGGAGGAAACATAATGCCTTTGCAACTCCATGGATTATTCTGCACTTTGTTTCCCAGTCTCTACTCGTCCCAATCTTTTCTGCTAGATTCCCATTAGGCATGTAGTCATACAACAAATAAGCAAGCTGGTTATTGTAGCAAATCCCAAGCAATCTAACCAAATTCTCATGTCTAGAATTCCCAATCCTTGTTAAAAACTGCAGCATAACTTTCATTTCTTTTGGCTCCCATTCGATCTTCTTGGCTGAGATGGTGATCCCCGTGGGCAGAACAACCTTGCCTATCGAGTCAGGCAATGGCGCCTCAACACAGTTGAAGCTTCTCAAAACATCCTTTGCTGTGAATTGAGGAAGTCCATTGAAAGCAACCATTTTCCACTGACTTTTACTTCCTCTTCTCAAGTAAACTATCCCAAAAACTGCAGCAGTGATGAATAGAACTGACACAGCACACAGTATGAGAACCCAAGCAAGCTTCTGTGCTCTTCTGCTTCCAAGCTCTAACCCGTTCGAAATCCCATTTTCATGAGGACACTGTCTCAAAGGTGCTCCACAGAGCTTCGGATTGCCAAGAAAAGCGCTCTCATCCATCATCTTGAAGGTTTTATTGGAAGGAATTGTACCAGAGAGATCATTGTAGGACACATTGAGAAGCTTCAATCTCGAAGAACTTCCCAATTTAGCAGGGATAAAACCGGTGAAACCGTTATGTGATAGGTCTAGTATGCTTATAGCTGGGAGACTAGCAAGCTCCACAGGTATTGAACCAGTCAAATTATTGTTGGCTAAATCCATTACAACAAGCTGCTTACAATTAGACACACTATCTTGAACATATCCTGATAAGTTGTTTGCTCTTAATTCAATGACAGAAACCAGTTTACATTGCTCAAATGGAGGAATATTGCCATACACACCACAAGAAACCAGGGAAAAATTCTGGAGATTAGGCAAAGACCATATTTTTATCGGTATCACGCCACCGAGCTCTGGATTAACAGACACATTAAAAAACTCAAGCCTTGAAGCTTGATCAATATCGGATGGAATTCCTCCGGTAAATTTGTTTCTTGACAAGTCTACATATGAAATATCAGGAAGATTGCCAAAATGCAGAGAGATTTCACCTGAAAAGAAGTTGTCTTCGAGTCGAAGGCGAACCAGAGATGAACAATTGGACAGAGATGGAGATAGCCCTCCTGTAAAATTATTTGAAAATAGAATCAGCTTCATCAACTCCCCTCCAGCGCAGATACCAGCTGGAATGCCGCCAACAAAGAAATTCGTCGAAACATCGACATGTTGAAGCCTTGAATGCATGCCTAATTCCTCTGGCAATGAACCTGTGAAGTAATTGCTCCATATTAAGAGAGTATCAAGCTCTGGAAGCTTAGCAATGCCATCTGGGACAGAGCCAGTCAACCCATTATACATCAAACTCAGCAGTTTAAGGTTTTTCAGCTCAGAGAAGCTTTCTGGGATTGGCCCAGATAGCAGATTGTCAGAAAGATCCAAGCTTTTGAGGTTCCAGATTCTGCTGAGTTCCCATGGAATCCTCCCACTGAGCAGATTCCTGAACAGGAAAAGTGACTCAAGTTTGGTGAGATTGCTGACTTGATTTGGGATTGGGCCTGAGATATTTGCATCTGCTATGTCAAGATAGCGAAGCTCGCTCATATTTCCAAACTGCCATGGAATCCCACCTTGGTAAGAGTTGTAGCCAATCTCCATGTGAGAGAGTGTTTGAACGTTTCCCAACTCAGGCGGTATCTCTCCACTGAGAAAATTCCCAGCTAAATGAATGAACTCGAGAGATTTGAAAGAGCCATAATCTGATGGGATTGGTCCACTGAAATAACTCCCAGCAAAATTCAAGATTTTGAGGGAATGAAGTTTGGAGACATCTGGTGGGAGGGGCCCAGAGAAGCTGTTGCTGAAGGCATCAAGAACAGCAAGATTAGCAAGTTTAGAAATCCCAGTTGGGAAAGCACCAGAAAAATTGTTTCTGCTGATGTCTAATGATGTCAAGCTCGTGAGGTTGAAAATGGCAGGTGGGAGTTGATCTGAGAAGGAGTTGTGGCTGAGGTTGAGATCAACAAGATCAACAAACAGACTGAACTGTGCTCCTGAAAAAGACCCTCCAAGATTCTTCATTGAGAGGTCCAAACCGATGATTTTGGAGGAGTTGTGATCGCACTTAACTCCAGCCCAATAACATGCATGAATTCTGGTGGAGGGCTGGGATTCAGATGGTAAAAGCCAGTCGCTCAAGGTGTTGGAATGGTCAAGAATTTCAGATTTGAAGGTCAAGAGAGCATAGGAGAGAGGATCATCTGCAGCAATTGGCTCCATCAACGTGAAAGGAACCATAATTAGCAGAATGAGATACAAAATCTCCATTGGAACTTGGATATCACTCTCATGTGCAGAAGAAAGACTAACTGGTAGAGACCCCAGTTGGAGAGAGAGGAACTGTGTGTGGTAGTGTCACCTTATAACATAAGAATGTGCGAGTATAGTGTTAGAGTGTGTGGGAATGATGCATGGGGAATAGGGAAAGAGAGATTGAAGGGGAAAAAGGAGGGTGGGAGAGGGACATATAGTGATATTAGTTGAAATCAGAATATTATTTGATTGCTTTTGGGAGCAAGAGGGGCCATGGGGGCCTCCTAATTAATCAGAATGATGTTCGCCATTATCAAATAAATGACCATTCTTATCTTGGAGCATCTCCTTTTCTTACTTTACACTAAGGGGAAAATCCATTCACAATCTTGTGAACTTGAAGCAGTTTATGTTGCACCTCATAAGTAACATATTTCTGTAACTCGTGACTTACAAAGTTGTAAAAGTACACTTATCTCAGACTATCAAATGCTATGTTTTCAAATCTTAATACAAGACATGGCATCTTAATTCTGAAGAAGAAATTTGTGGGGATTAGGGAAACTGGTGTTCATTTTGAAAGAGGTTAAAAAAAATGAGAGGATTGGGATAAAAGGGGAAATCTTTCTATTTGCTTTATGAATGGGAATATCTTTTGTGTGCTTGAAGCCTTGAGAAAATACAAAAGCTCACTCCTCAATAATGGCTTCCATTATACATTCATGCAATAATCTTGACCAATCTTGAACTATTTCGCACAGATGTAATTATATCTACCCTTTATTAT
The DNA here is from genome assembly GCA_001278415.1 of Ocimum tenuiflorum. Classification (NCBI taxonomy): domain Eukaryota; kingdom Viridiplantae; phylum Streptophyta; class Magnoliopsida; order Lamiales; family Lamiaceae; genus Ocimum; species Ocimum tenuiflorum. The sequence continues at coordinate 17,599 of AYJT01096789.1, read as the reverse complement.
TACTATTATTATTTTTTTTGCACTCGTGTTACCTTGCCATTTTAATTTTAATAGTAACTTTGTATTTCTTCGGTTCTGTCATTTCAGCTTTTCTCCTTTTTCTATAGTAGTGCCACTTTGATTGCATTTTATAGTTTCTAATTCCTGTATATTTACCATTTCGAGGAGGTCTGCAAAATCAAACATTTATACCCCTTATTGCAAAATAATTGCAAATTCAATAAACTGCTATAGACCTTTTCCTGACTAGAAACTATATGTACCGGAAGTATAACATTGATTCCTTTTACATTTCAATTCCTTTATTTTTGTTATTAATTCTTAGAATCTTAATATTTTAACTTCTCATAATTTGACTTTTTTTTTTTTAATCTTGAAATACAGGATAGAAACTCAGCGCTTTTTGACTGGAGAAGAATGCAAAAATATAGAAGAGAGAGATAGAAAATCTATTCGAGTTGGAAACATAATAATTTGAAATGAGGATATAAATAAACGTGCATATTATGTTCAAAGTGACATAATTAATAGGTAAATGGTTGAATATTAGTCCACCATCTTGGGGTGCAGTGACAAGCACCTTTTATATGATCTTAAAGGTCAAGGGTTAGAGTACATGTAATTGTTTAATATTCCACTTATGTTAAAGGGAAAAAAAATAAAGGGTCGAATATTATTTTTGCTTGTTCCACCACTTAAATATGTTTCCTCGTCCACAAATTAATTAACAGACCAACAGATCTGACCCCTGTAGAGTAGTTTATAACAGCTGAAAACCATGCAATCTCCTATAAAACTTAACAATTGATTTGTTGGCTCTCGAAGTTTGATCAAATTACTAAATAATAGTAGGCAGTAATTTGTGGAATTTTGTTAAAAATACAATCGTAAATTCTTAATCAGTTATGAACCTAATTAGGATATAACTTATTAAAAATCTATACATGCATGGAGAAACTCTGAACTACATAAAATATGTTTGTGGAGGCACGGCTGAAGGATATTATAAGTTCTTGTTTGGTTTGGGTGGTTAAGGAATTTGTTTGTATCACAAACTTTAAAGTCCATTACGTGATTTAATCAAATGAGCACTTAATATTTCTTAAAATGTAGTCCTTTTGAATGTCGTTAATTGTAAATAGTCAAAAGAGTGATTTCAAAGTATCAAATCTCATATTATAATTTGATTAATAAAATGGAATATATGATTCCAAGTTATTTTAATAAGGACAATTACCTTGAAAGTTGGAGTTTTGCCAATGGAGACTTGTGAGATGAAATTGTTAATTTTAACGTGATGTTGACATTTGCTTCTTTTGCAATGTCACGGTCCACAATAACTTTGAAACCAATTCTTGGAATTTTCTTCCTCCTTGTCCTCTCCTTTTATTTATTTATTTTTCGTTATTCACCTTCCTTTCTTGAATTAATCAAATTAAACCCCCTCTAAGCTGCTGCTACTTCTTGTTTTTTTCTTTTTAAGAAATAAAAGAAAAAGTGTATATAATATTTGACAACCACTTCTCCGCACGCGAAGTACAACCCTTTATGAAAGACAAATCATAAATAAAACATTACTTGAATAAATGCTTGCCCAGAACGAACTACAAGCTTTTAAATAAATGCCTAGAACGAACTCAACTAGGGCAATACAATTTAACAATTATTAAATCAAATAATAGTATTATATATGGATATATAATACACTGTATCATAATAGACTCTAACCAACATTCATCAATAAAAAGTATCGTAAATTCCATTTATTAGCTCATGAAATATTAACAAACTAAAATTAATGGTATGAATTACTTTAAACTGTGTGAAACTAATCATAAAACACAACATCAACATTTGTAGTATCACTATCATGTATATATGGGTTGAGTGTAAAACATCCACAATGTATTAGTAATAAGAGCAGAATCAGATAGTTTGTGATTGTGCACAAACAAACATAATAAAGAAAGAGGCGCATGCATGGACAAGGTTGTTCAGAGGGTAATTAATAATGCCTGTGCACATATTTATTAGGGCATTAAATTTGCTCACAGGGTTTCACAGTTGTACCCCGTGAATTGCAGGCAGTACACTGTACTCTTAACTTCTTGGTTTCATTCTCCCCATGTATTTTTCCCATCACATTTATAAAATATATATTTCCTCTACTCTCACCAATTGATTACGATCGTCAAGTTTCATTTTTGCACCTTAATCGGAGAGTCACATAACAAAGTGACTGAAATTTTTCGTCAAAAAAAAAAGGTTTGTGCGACTTCAATCTTTTGCCCTGGATAGTAATTGACCTGTTTTTAATGTTTTACATATTTGTTCAAATATGTCATATAAATAAAGATAATAATATCTTGAAAATGATTTTAATTATAAATATTCCAAATAAGTCTCGTTATTATGAGGATTGTCTGATGGACGAACAAATTTATGCCACCAGAGATAGGAGCACCATTTGGCTGAAGAGTAATTTTGGGTGCTGATTAGTGGATTTAATCGTTACAGCCATGTATCACACTCAATTTTATTTTCTTATATTATTATTTTCTTTTCATTGTATGCCTTAATTATAATATTGAAATAAATGAAGCCAGTTGTGGGAAATTCCTAATTATTTATTTTTTTTAGGAACTAAATTTTTATATTCATTGTAAACCTCGATGATTCTCAGAACTCAAAACATCTAGAAAATCTTGCGAGCAGTAAATGCCAAAATTTTCTTTCTAATCCTGTCAGATTTTGGCTACAATCTAATCTAATCCCACACAAACGTCCATACCCTTTTCTGCACAAAATTTGATGACATTTCATGCAAATGCAGCTTTTGAAAAGTTGTTTAAAATTTCTAATTAGTTACTAAACTAAATATTATATAGAGTCAGTCCATGCAACCTCATCCATGCCAAGGTTTAGTTAGATCAAAGTATAAATTAGGAGAAAATTGCAGCACACATCCATCCACATGTTCCCCATTCTTGTTCACCACAATTATTCCCCATACGTAATAATATATTTAAAATTCCCTAAAATTAATCCATGTAAAACAATTAGTACAGGTAGTCCATTTAGTGGTAACTTTATTCCTCACCCTTACCCTACCCAACTAAAAGATTAAAGAAAAATAAAAGATTTGTCAAAATTATAATTGTATATAAAACTAATTAATAAAAGCATAAAGGGCAATCAGGAATTGCAGCCGTGCATGCAGAATTGCACAGGACTTGCAAAATTGAAAACGAAATCCACCTCCACGACTTTTCACGAATCGAGTCGCATTCTTTGACTGAGAAAAGGGTGCTAATTCTTTTTTACGATTTCATTAATTAGTTTTCAAATTTGAAATGTAAATATGCAATAATTATGTTGATGGAGAAAGGAACAGTTCCAACCCGTCTACGTACTGTTTCTTCTTTTTTAGCATCATACTCAGTACAATACTTTTATTACTTCATGTAACAGATATATATATCTAATTCATATTTCGAGAAAATTACAATAAAACCAAACAGCAGAGCAGACTGTAGAGTGCCGTTGAAGGGAAGATTTATGTTAATTCAAAGTGTTGGGGTATATTAGTCATTTCAGATACCGCAATTATAGGGAAATTTCTCGTGGCACGGAAATAAATGAGAGGACTCTATTACACATAAACTCTTCTTTCTCACATATATTATATATCACATTTAACAAGAGATATGAGTGCGTAAGGAGTTTTCTTTAAATTAAGCAACGATATAGATTAATTGATAGTCTAACAGAAAACATATAACATATTGCAAGTGGAAATAAATTAACTAGTCGAGAGAAAAAACAAAGTGCAATATACAAAATTTCAATACCAAATTATTACTTAATTACTTGCTCCATCGACAAATTTAATATTGCAAACAACTAAAAGATATATTGCACGTAGTCCCAATATCACTCATTTGGTCTGGCGCCATTTAGCATGTAACTCGCTCTATTCTCTAGTATCATTATATTTCACTTTCTGTGAGGAATATTATTACATGTATTGCAAAAGGTAACATGAAACTAAAATTAAAGTATCATAAAAAAAGATAGAAGATCGAACCCATTTCGTTCGGAATAACAGTGACCAAGAATTCGAGGGGAAGTAGATTTGCAAAAGTTATCCTGTTGATATGACAGCATAAATGGTCCATAAATCCAGGGTTAATAGTTTAACTTGAACACATAAAGAGCAGCAAGAAAATGACAATAACAAAATCTATGAGAAGATTTGCTTTATAAATGATACAACTGTGCATGTTTATTTTATTAATATGATTGCAAAACATACTTATTTGGATCCTTTGATAATTATCTTAGGGAGAATTGATCTACTTTAACTAATATTTTACATGATTATTCGTAATCGAAATTAAATAATTGTTCTCCGGCATTCTGTTAAATATACCTATGTAAATTATCAGAGACGGAAATTACTACAATCAAAATAGTAAAAGGAATTTTCAGGTTTTTTCTCCTACTGGTCATAAGCACTAATGGCGAAAATATAATAAAAAATGGCGTAAATCAAACTCAAATTGATTAGATTTTTTGCATTTCTAATCATACTCCATATCATTCAACTTAAATGCAATCTCAATATCTAATCATCTTCATTTACAAACCCTGGCCCATTTGGCCATTATGGTCGAATGCAGATTTTAACATCAAGAAAATCTTACAAGCAGCAGATAGATAAATCAGTAACCTCTCTCTCTCTCTCTCTCTCTCTCACACACACACACACACAGAGCCTGCGCCTTTCCCCCCTATCTTGGTGTATTTAACGTGGCATAATGAACAATAAACCTTCAAGATACAAGAAAATCACCTGAAATTTGTTTCCAGTTTTAAAAATCATTAAATTGTATACAAATAATGCATGTACATATGCAAAACAAAAATCTATAAAAATAGAAGCAATCAAAGTGTTTTGGGAAAAGAATTGTGGTGTGATTCATGACGCGATACAAGCTGGATCCAAGTTGCTCTCACCACAGATATAGTGGGAATGCCCCTTTTGTGATGTTACAAGCTGACAAAAAAGACTGCTTTCATTATATGGATCTTTGAGAGAGAGCTAAAATGGGCATCACTCTTCTAAGGGGACAGCAGAATCAAGCTCTACGCGGTTCAGCCTAACAGTTCCAAGAATGAATTCTGGGAGTTCTGCCTCTTCTTTTGCCTGTAACATCCAAATTTCGATCAAGACCAAGCCTCAATAAGAAGTTTAACGACTGATTAAATCTGTAGTTTATAATGATCTTCCAATTAAGTATTACAATCCCCACCATTGTTTCCATACTAAGATGGAACTAGCCAAATATGCAATCAAATAGTAAACTCACTTGAAAATTTCTAATTAATTTAAATTGTCTTCCATCCATACAGGGAAATTCTTAGTTGTCTTCGTTCAATTTACTTGGGAACATTAAGTATTTTGGTAGTTCCAAGATACCTGTCAATAGGTCATATATACGAAATAGATCTAGTCGGGGGAAATAAATTGCATGCCAGACATCAATATAACCACAACAAACTCCATATCAATGTGCAATACCAGCTAAAAGAGTTCACAAGAAAAGCCAGCACTTAAAAAAAGGATTTGTGGATTAATTCATGACGGAATCATGATGTTTAAATTTATCAGACAAACACGAACTCTTCGATGTAGGGAAGGAAAAAATCATGGTGGTAGAAATTAGATTGTAACTTTCTGAAGGAAACCATTTAACGTTGCAATGTTTGAGTGCACATTAATGATTGAACTGCTAGAGCATCAGGATAAGGTGAAGAAATAACACACCTCAATAACTATGGCAAGATCAACCACAATGCTCGTAACATATCCAAGAACAAGACCAATTACGCCCCTGGCTACAGATGATGAACCAATATCCACATCAATCTGTATCGAAGAAGTATAAAATACTCCAATTAGAGAAGAGGGCCAAAGACCACCAGCAGTCATAATAGGGAAAGCTTGCAGACAATAAGTTGAAAAAATAACAAAAATTAGTAACAATTGGAAATGCATCCAATGGAACTGTATACTTCAACTATAAATTCAGAAGTGAATATGATTGATGAAACTAAAATATAATATCTCCAAAGAGATCCCAATTATCTCCGAGGAGGTCCCCCAAAAAAAGTGCGCCCAATAATTATAATATTCAAAATCCCATAAATCATAGAAAGCAGCCCACTTTAACAGAGACTGTTAGAAATGGATATTGGGCTCCACATTCACCCTTATAAAAATGGCTTTGTAAGGGTGATTGTTGAACCCCAATAGTCATTTCTAACAGAGACAATTAAGACTCCAAATCTAACTAAACAATAGATAACCCAAACAATTATCAAACTAATTCCTAGTCTATTTCTAATAATTAAATACTTTAAATGAAATATTCATATATGATGAAATCTACTAGACTAATATATTGAAATATGCGCATCCATCTGATACACGTGCATCAAATGATCGCAATGAAAATGGATTAATATAACATATTCAGAACCTGACTGTCAAACAAAATCTGTATTCGAATGGAATAACCACAGACAAAATGCAGAGAGAGAAATCTGTATAAAGCTCTAAACATGCCGAATTGTTCTGGGACCCATTAATGTAGGATCTAACCTCCAGAAAATTGTCTTGTCTTAGGTAATTGCAGGTTACTGCTTTTCCAAGAAGACAAGCTTTTGTTCCAACAGCACGCTTTACCATCCAGTACCCCTGTTGTCAAGAAATAAAAATGTTGAGCCTAGTGCTATAGACACTACACAAGTTGAGATACGAAAAAGATTGCTACCTCAGTGATGCTTGGAATAAGTTTGAATCTTGAGTCACGATATATGTCGTTACCATCAATAAATTTACCCAAAAGTGAGTCCTTTATTACTGGCTTGTCTGCAGCAAAATAGAGGACAAGGCTATAGTTTGGTTTAGCTGGCACCTGATACAGTTAAACCAGCATAAGATTTTCTCATTTGAAATGCTCTGAGTTCACATATTCCTAGACCAAGGATGAAACAACTAAACAACAGTAATCTAAACCGGTATAAGATTTCCTCATTTGAAATGCTCTGAACTCGTATATTCCTAGAATAAGGATGATATTAAGCTTATGTAACTTTAAACATGAACTATTTCTTTGAGAGCCGATTATTTGATCGAATAGTACAAATATGTATTGGTATAATTTATAGCAGGATTGTCTTGCCACATATCAACTATTCTCAATGAGCAATCTTGGACATGCGACGACCCTCAGCAAGGTAACTTGTATGTATTAATGGCTATCTTGGACATTTCCCACTTTTAAGCCTATATATGTTCCTATCTCTAAGCCCTAAAACCAAAAACGCAAAGAAGAAATGAGAACATTATATATAAGCTCCCACATGGTTATGCAGACCATATTTAAAACCTCAAAATGCTCAGAGAAACGGCCACAGTAGCCGCATGCACACACCTCAAGATTGATAACAAGGATGAATGGAAGCTTTTTCCCTGCGGTACTCTGCAATCAGTAATCACATGAGAGAAAGATTTATATGTTCTCTCTAGGAAAAAAGAAAAGAAAAGAAAAGCTAAATTTCCAGACATAGAGCAAGAGTATAATCATCTGAAAGAGAAAATGGAAAGAAAATATCACTTCATGACATCAAAGCAAATAGAGAAGAATAACACTTCAGGACATCAAGAGGAAAAGAACAGAACAATAAATAAAAGATAACTATGAATACTAGATGCTATAGATATCGAATCAAATCTCTACTATATTTAAATATATCCTATTCCATAAATAAAAGATAACCATAACATTAATAAAAGATAAAACATAAATATTGACCGAGAGTTTATTTCACTACATATTACTTTCAAGTTCTAAGAGAGAGGGCATTTGGGGAAATTCAAACTAAGAAGTTTTAAGAGCTCTGAAAAAAAAAAGAACAATTATATAACTACTAAGACCAACTTTCCTTGAGATATTTGATGTATGCCAATGGCAAAAATGTGAGATTTGAAGAAAGATGGTGTTTGTTTGATGTCAACTTTATTTGAACTGATGGCTTAGAAAATATCTTTCTAAATTATGCTGTTCAATTTGATGATGCCCAAGTCACTATTTATCTCTAACTATATCCAGGGCTTTCTTATCTGGGTTGATTCAGGTGTAGAACTTGAAAGAACAGGAAGGAGTAAATTGGAATTAGAGGACAATTTTATCAGATCATGATATGATTCATATGAAATGCCCAGAAGCCTCTACATCAAAGCACTTAATTTTAGCCCTAACCACATCTTCAAATTGGGAATAGCACCTTCACATGTCATTCATACAACCAGAAGAAGAAACTTTTAATAAAATGGGGGAAAAGATCTAGTACAATAGGACATACTAGAAATCGTTAGAACAGTCAAATAACAGATATTAAGGTCTTTCATAAGTAGTAACAGATAAAACTCCCAAGTTAGAATCACAAAATGAGATTCACATAAGTAATAAAAGCATTGTCAGATACGTTTTTTTTATCACATTGGATATATGAACCTTATACGCTTGACATTACCTGAACGAAGCTTTTAGGATGCAATGCAACTTTTGAGACACAATTTTCCACTTTGAACCAGTCAACTGCTACTAGCTTTAGAAGCGGATCTCCACCTTTCACCTAATTTTAGACCAAGCAACACAAATTTCCATGAAATCAAACTGCCATCATTTTCGGATATGATTAAGGATCAAATGAGAGAATTGTGAAATATAGTTCTAATCTGTGCAGAAAGCATTAACAGAAGCTGTCCTTTAAAAATGCCCAGGGTCCTTCTGGAAGGTGGCATCATAAGGTGTTGATCAAGTAAAACAGATATGAGAAGAAAAAGTAGATAACATTGATTTTCAACTGACCAATTTCAAAATCACAGAATAAGAATTCCTATCTTCATGTTGATGAGCCTAACTAGAGAGTTGCATGTTGATAGAAATTACCAATCAATAAGCTGTTGGACATATACTAGACTAGCAAATACAAAATGAACAGCACCTGAAAGCTAACAGGATCCTTATCTGGGGCTGAAAACTACAATTTGAGATTTGTATACCAGATATACTGAATTACAAGGAGAGAGACATTCTTAACCTTGACACAAAATGCGAAACTTAGAACTCCTAACATTATGCTGGATATATTCCTTATACCACAATATATTAAGTTCAATCGGGAGTGGGAGTATATGATCCTTCTTCGCTTGGTTGACCAAGTCCAAAATCCTTCTTTCAAAAGTTTTAACAAGACAAGTAAGACAAATAACATATGGATTGAAAATCAACCATTCAGATTAGTTGACGATAGTAGTAATATCTCGGAAGTGGCTGAAATATTCCAGCAAGAAATTCCCGTAAAAGCCAAATTTATTTGTACCGAGTACATCCTACTGTTAGAAGTCGCTTCATGAGTTGTATGGAGAGATTCAAGTCAAGGACAAGCAAGGTTAAATTTAACTTCACAATTCTATATACTAAAGGGCGTGACTCTAAAATCACCTAGGTCAGACCTCATGATACAGCACAAATTAAGGTCTACCACTACCAGAGAGGCAGCGGCAGTTAATAAGTGCTATTTCTGGTTTTTTGTTATTGTCTGTAATATTGAGTTAGTTGCTTCTGTTGGGTCATTAGTTATTGTTCTAATGTTTATGATGGCTGGTTTCAGGTTAGTATTCGATGGAGATTATGCATAATAATGGTAATAATTGTGTATAAATATAGTAGTGATCATAGCCTTTAATTAGGTGGTTATTGCCTAGAATAGAGTGATTTCCTTCATAGAATAGATTGACTCTACTTGAATGAATATGTGTATTGGATTGATGAACAATACATATTGAAATCACCACATCTTTTGATAATATTTATACATTCTTTTATGATTATGAGGTTTAGGATTTTTAAAACTGAACTTAGCTGCGAGTTTGATGGTCAGATAAGTCTTCTGTCCTTGAGGTGAATTGTACAATTAACTCTATCACTTCACGTCAATTACATTAACAATAGTTGGAATCATCTCATTCATAGTAAAGGTGAACTAGATCTAATACAAATCTATCAAAAAACAGAATATAAATCTTAGAAAAGCGATCAAATTTAAAGTTCACCTACCTTCATGCTATCTTTCAAGTATGTTTTCCCTCTGATCATGAATCCAGAACCATCAGGAGATGACCAGCAATTCTTGTCAAATTCATCCTTCGCTCTCCTCATGGTCCCATGAAACTCATCTGAATTGAGATTAATAGGCGGTACGTTTGTGTCCAACACACTCGATTCTTGCACTGTAAAAGATGATCAAATTAATATTTTTGCAGAATAACATGAATGAAACTAAATATTAGACTAGCTTAATAATAGTGATACATCACAGAGAAGTAGCCAAGTTTATCAAACGAAATGCTGTACAGAAAAGTACCTGAAGCCCTTTTTGCCGATAAACTTGCTATGGCCCAGGAAATATTCCTCAGTTTAATCTTTGCATTCTGACATAAGCGAAAACAATAAATTAGTGAAGATTATGAGCTTAAGAACTGAGCTTTGACTGCTCTCAGTAAATTGAACCTTATCAACTTCTACTTCATTGTCGTTATCATCATCTTCAGAAGATGAATCATCAGTTGCATCATAGAACTCATCTCCTGCTTCCGCATCCTCAAACTCACTTTCAGAAAGATCAGAGGCTTTGGAATGCACAACTGTGGAAGAAAATGCAGATGCAAGTGCTGGGTTTGCTCCAATATATTCCTTCAGACCTATACAAATAGAATAAAGTGAGCTCCTGGGTCACTGGAGGAGGAAAAAGGGGGAAAACACGAGCAGGAATTATGGGCGTATAAAATTTTGATAGCCAGAGTTAAGTATAGGATTCAATTGGGTGTTTGAAGACCTCTGATATACTCATCAGACAAAGTGAAAGCAAACTTTTTAACTGATTACACAACTGAAAGCTAACCAGAGATGAACACCTATCTTCAAAAATTAAATGAATAGTTGAGGCCAATTTTCCATCAATCATCATCAGTCATAACATAACCTAAATGATGCAAAGTGCCGAAAAGAAATGACACATCGAGTTGTTTGAAAAGAGAAAAAAATAACATCTAGCAGAAACAATGCAATAAAACGAAGCTAAAGCTTTAAAAAAGCTAACAACAAACTTTTATGATAAAATGCATTAAAATCTTGAATAAAAATATTTCATTATTATGATATTGCTACAGATGAAAAACACAGATGAATCAGTTTCTTGATGGATAATTGGATTTCACTGTTGAAACATTCCAGTATGTGGATAACTTAATTGCATATGAATCATCTAAGGATAAAATCATAGACCTATAAGAAACAATACGACTGAACATTTAGTGATAATGTTCCATAATTAACATACATGAAGATAGGTACGAAAGTATGCCAGTTAATTTAATCGATTATAATCACCATGAAGATTGGAAGTCTTCTTTCTTGAATAAAAAAGTAGTTAGGGCCTAGAACAAACCTGAATTTTGTGTATAGCTGTTCTGCTCTGATTAAACAATTGCTACATATATGTCTTAACACATATTTTGTGTATTTGGAATATATGATGCTTTCTATTAGTGTAAATTAGATGTCAAAGTATACAAACCTGATACTTGACTCAGCAACGCATAAGGAACAGTCTTTTCAAACTTTGGGCTGTGTTTAGTCCTCCACGTGAACCAACCTTTGAGGTTTATTTCTAGTGTTTGTGTGACAAGACATCTGGCACTATTTATCGACGAAGATGTGCTTAAATTACTTATCTCCCAAGTGGAAGCTACAGGCAAAAGGCAAGAGAAAAGAGTAAGAAAATTAATAAGTTTCATTAGTTTTCACATATAGAACTCTAGTGGCCAAGAAAACGTATGACAAGCACTATGTCATAATAACAACGAGAAACACAAAAAATAGATGAACTAATTATAGAAAATGAAGTATATTAAAACCACGTGCCAAAAAATATGATTTAGGACCTGCATATGCTTGCAAAAGCATGAGATATAGTGGAAAGAAATCTGGATTTTGATATAAATGGGCATTGATCGATTTAAGAGCAACTTATGAAAATACATAGCCAAAAAGCTTTAACGTATACTTGGTTGAATCTTTCAAACCAAATAAAACTTTCAACACCTTAAGAACTTGTAGACAATGCACTGCAGACCTAAGTGGGTTTGGATTGAAGATCTGCACTTAATGCTTTTTCAAATGGCCATTTCTACTCAGTACTGTTCTCCTATTTTGTATGTATCTTCAAACCAATTTAAGAAATGCAAACTCAAACTAAACATGTTAGTAAGCAATTAGCACCAAATTTTCTTACGGTTGATTTTTGTGCGTTCATAACCAGGTTTTGGAGGCTTCTTCTTGTGTGTAGCAGGAAGCTGCAGGATTGCTGCAACAATAAATGTCTAGCATTCAGTCAATCACAATGACCATCAATTTTTTCCAGTACCCACTCTAGAAACCAAAAGTGAATGTCTACCTTACTATCTGTATCAGGGAATACGGATACCATTCATCATACAAGCACCACAATCAGAACATTACTTTTCCATAACAATTTACATTATCAGAAATAAGGGTTATCTAAAAATGCAGATTCTTACTGTATGTTCCGTCTTGTCCACGAAACCATTGCCTTGAAAAGACAAAATCCCTCTTCGACTGCCACCTGAAAATAAAATATCTTTGATAAAACAGAAATAAAATATAACCACCACAAGTAGCAAAGAAAAATCATTATCCATTTGGGATTAAAAAAAAAAAAAAGAGAGACAAAAAAGTTTACTTTTAAAAAATCAGAATCACAATCAAATGCCAAGCCTATGGCATGGTTACTGCCTTGATTAATTCCGAATTGCCAGCAACAATTGAATTCACATAAAAAATGTGTGGCCATTGCCCAAAAGAACTTTGGGTGTGACAGATTACGATGTGATAATTATACTTTTGAAAGATAAAGTTCATTTGTTATGAGCAAAAACTGATAAAAAGGAATCAGATTGAATTAATCTCCAGATCTTAAACAAGTATAAACTAGACAGGAAACTCACTAGTCCTACTCTAAATGATCTGCAAGTTACTGCGGAAGTTCCTATTCAAACTAAGGTCCCAATTTAGCTTGCTTTAACGTAAAGGGCATGTCCAGCCACATCATTATTCTAGGAAGTTTACATGAACTCAACCTCGATCACTAGAAGAATGGCTATTCAAGAGACTATATGTGCCATTATTTATTGAAAAATACTTTAGCCCAGAAGACAAAATGACATAGCAGAAAAACTTATTGGCAAGGATCACTCACCAAGTTAGATAACGTGGATCAAAAGTCCCATACACAATATCAAAGTGTCCGTTTATAGATTCAACCAACTCTAGATCACTTGTCAAAGTATCCCACCTGCAAAAGAACCATTAAATATATTTCATTTAGAAGATCAAGCACCAAAAACAATGGAAGACACTTACTCATATCTCCTATGTCGATCAGGATTTAACACAATTTCAAACACAGTATCTGCACTTGCATCAACCACGCCAACAGCTTTGACCAGTATACCTTTACCATTCTGTAAAACAAGGAATTGTGAGGAGTTACAGCGCAAAATCATAATTCCACCTTCAGACTTTAAAAAAAGCAGATTAACACATTTGTTTAGTCAGAAATTAAATAATGCATATCCCAGGATGGCAAGAAGTGACAGTTAAACCAAGCAATGTCTCTAATGTTTACAGGTGCCTTCAAAAGGAAGAATGGATTGACAAATTAATCCTACTTGTCTTTAAGGAAAAATCTATCACTTACAAGTGTCAATACTAAAAAAGTACACTTTCATGATTTTTTTAAGATATAAATATCATTACATTAAAAAATATATATTTGATAGGAAAAATAATTTATTAGAATATAAGTAGGTAGGTATTACAAAGGGATAAGAAAACCCCAACGGACAAGTCAACTTAACAATAGATACTCCAAACGCCAGCAATATCCAAATCAAAAAAGGCATTAATTTTGTGATTTGAAGACCACCAAGAAACTCAAACTTACTATGTCCCACACCTCCTATAAAGATTCTTCATTGTCCCACTAAAGATTAATCATTCTCCTATTCGTTTCTAAGCACAATGGCCGACTTAGGGGCTAGAACAATAGATTAGACCAAAATATAATAACTGGCATAATCCACTCTATGACACAGTCTGAGTGAGAAAAAGCATAGAAAGGCTGGCCAAGTCTTTAGAATGATTTCTTCAAAGGACATGGATTTTTAATCGATGAATTACCTTTGAGCTGGCAACATCTTCGAATATTCTCACCCCTGCAACCAAAAAGAATGTTAAGAACAAAAGGTAATAGCATGTCATAGAAACTAAATCATATTAATGAAACATATGATCTGGACTCTTATCTGAGCCTCCATAAACTAAGATGTTCCTCCTTTCTCATAAGTTGTATGATTTTAGAACTCAAATTCAAAATTATTATCGGATAGCAACAGAGGCTCAAGAAAGAAATCCAACCAAGTTGTAAATGTGCGGATTCACGTAAAGAAAAAAAATTATAGTGAAGCGTACCATTAACTGTACGGACACATCTCCATTCATGTGCTTCAACAGCATCGCCACCATCTGCATCAAAATATGTGTCTACACCATCCCCACCTAAGCCTGAGGCTTTGCGCACCAGCATTTCAGGCCCTATAAACAATGATATCAAACAAGTAAGAACGAAAATTGGCAGTTTTTTCGTTGCAATAAATAAATTAGATAAGTGACACAAATATATACAGACACATGGCAGACGGAACACAGAACTACTAGCAAACAGATTGTGTGACATGACCATACAAGGAAATAAAAGAAGACCAGAGAGCAACCGCACCTTGTCCAATCTTAATTAGTTTTTTGAAACCACGAGCATAACGCCGTACTCTCGGCCGATGGCCCTCCAGGTCAATCCTTGCAAAATAAAGAAACTGATAACCTCAGGTTGTAGGAGGATAGGAGCACTGTCAACTATAAGTGTGAATAAAATTGACCGCACAATTTGAATCACAAAGCAAAGTGAACTTCACATGAAATAGATATCGATGAAACATTCTAAAATAACAAAGCAAACTGGTATTGTCACATGTAAAATGGCAAAGTCAATGAGAAATTGCAACATTGATGAAAGATCAAATAACTGCATCGAGTAAAATATGATTTTCATTGTACAACGGACATGATTTTGGTGCAAGGAAAAATAAACTGAGAACATCTCATTCACTATCAGTTAATTATATAAAATAAAGATCTGAACATACTCATCCTCCACATTCAGCTTGCTTTTCACACTACCACCTCTTGAAAACTCGTACTCTACCTACAGATCACAAATAATGTGAGACAATGGAGCACTACAAAAGAGACAGATAACTTGCAGTCAATTTATTTTTTTGCCATTGAGTAATTTTTGATCGAGCTTGAATGACATCATCAATATGTCGGCTACTGAATGGAAAATGAAGCAATAATTGCTGAGAAAAGTTAGAAAAGTTTAGCATCTTTTAAAAAAGTGAATAAATCAAAGAGTAATTTAAACATCAGTTCAATACCGCACTCATGCCAGCCAAATACAAAGTACATCGGGTTCCTCCCGAAGTGAACTGAATCTTAACCATAAAGTACTAAAACCAAGATACTTATCAACATTAAACAAATAAAAAGAAACTAAACTGATTTCGTGCAGAAAGTGAAATTTTTAATGCCTTAATACTGCCATTTTATCTCATACCAGTTGCTTTGCGTGATCAAATGCTTCCACCCATTTTTGGGCATCGCCAGCTGTAGCACAAGCAATCTGCAGCAGCAAAATTCAACGTGAGCAACTGAAAGCATGAGCATAAACCCATCTCAAACTGAGAAAAGGCTAGAATAGTAGTGATTGCATATCCAACAAAAACATTCAACATTTACTAATAAAAAAGAAAACTGGAGATCAACCTACCATTTGCTATTTATCCAACTTTTGAACAATTAAGGAACCATTTCCACTGACCAAAAATTTGGATTGAAAAAGCATGCATTTTATTCAGTAAGAATAAAAGACACTGAAAGAGTATTTGACATTGTTACCGCATTTGAACTAAAAGAATCTGCATTTTCAACAGACCCCTAATAGATGGATTCATTTCTCTGACTTATATATATTAGAAATCAAGCTAGCATTACATCTAAAGCAAATGCACGTAAAGATCATATATAATGATATAGTCACGTACTTCCCCCTTTCTGGCTTCATCCAAGCGATTGTAGAACCTTATCGCGTAGACATCCTGCAAAATAACTGCCAAATTTTCACAGAAAAACCAAATTTTATCTTTGTAAAACAATATAAGTTCCAGCACTTACACCATGGTTCACCTTCCGTCGACCCAACTCCTCCACCATAAGTGTATGCCCGATGACACCCCTTCGAATAGGTTTCTGCATAAAATATCGAATATCAAATACTTTGCTTTAAGAAATTGAAATTTTGTTTGTTCCCAATGAGTTGCAGGTGAACCAAATATGGCCTGATTATACTACTCGAAGACCTTTAGAAGACTGAACAGCATTGTGTAAAGAAGGCGTGGTTAATAGGACTGATATGAGAGAATAAGGAAGTGAAAAGGAGTTCAGACTTTGCAGATTATGTTTAGAGAAAGTCCTCTCAGGAATTAAGTAAATAAGTGTCTACAGTCCAGTAATAAGATGAGACTAACTCAAGTTAATTTGATTTAGAAGGTGCCTGTCGAACTGAACCTTCATTTCCTCCAGCTTGGTCAATATTTAGCAGATAAACGCTAAGAATGCAAATTTAGAAAGGAAATTTCTTTTTCATGCCTCAATGATATTTGTGTGCATGAGCGACTCCTCTTTTCCCAGTTTAGGGAAGTTAATATTTGTTTATACAGCAAATGGAGCACGACGCACTCCTCACAATACCCCATACCACATCGCATGAATCTCTTTGTCCAACAAAACCAATCATTACTGCAAATACCAGAAGAAGAAATTCCAGAGTTCAATCCAAAAATTTAAACGTTACTTTGTAGCTCATCCATCGTCACACTGTCATAATTGCAGCTCAACCGTGCAAGCATATAGAAAGCAAGACCCAAAGGAATCACAAAAGTGAAACCCAAAAATTTAATAAGATAGCGAACGTACAAAACGCAAAAACGGAGAGAGAAGACTAAACATACAGTGCCGGGATTCTCATGAGGGTCGCGTTTGTACATCTCCAAATACTTCCCGCGTATTGAAAGAAAGCGGAAGTGGCAATACTCATGCCCAATTTTGTTCACACCCAAATGATAAACCCAGCCGGAATACTCGAACCTCTCACCGCTGCCACTGCTGTAGCTTCTGATACTGGTATCGACGCCGTTCTGCTTCACAGAATTGTGGGCCAGCGGCAATCTCTCTTCTGAGCCGGACTCCGACGCGGCACTGCCCGGTGA
>AYJT01096786.1:0-10428 GCA_001278415.1 Ocimum tenuiflorum | reverse complement strand
AGAGAGAGAGAGAGAGAGAGAGAGAGAGAGAGAGAGCCCCAGCTGACAAAAATCAATCAAGACAAACTATTGATCATGATTCATGAAGAACAAAAAACTTAAGCAATCACTTTGATATTCATCAATCATTCCTCCAAAGAAATATGTTGACCACTCATAAAAATTCTCACAAAAACATTTAGAATCTTTTGGATAAGGCACTAAACACATAAACAAGAATAATAAAATGCTGAGGCCAAAAATGCGAGCATAAGAAGATATAAGACCTTCAATCGAGTTTTCCCATCATGTATTGCTCGTTTAGTTGCTTGCAACACATCCTCGTAGAAATATGTTCTGATTTCTCTAGAGTGAGGAATGTTATTCAGTCTTGTTGGTATTCCTCTCCATTTATTCTGCAGAGTGCAAGAGCTAAGAGATGAAACTATAAACTCGGAATTATAATTCAGTCATGGAAACTGTCACATTAATTAGGAAACAATACACTAAGTGTAAGACGGTACAATGAATAAACCTTTTCTGCAGACAACTTATCCAATTGGTTCTCATTTCTTATCAATTTACCTGCAAACAAGTAAGATAAGTCCATGCAGTTAGACCCTCCATGAAAGCACGTACTTTCAGAGAAGAACAGTCAAGTTAAACTCAATCAGTTAAGAATATGGTAAGGGAACAAATAGAATAATTTATATGGGATATTAGAATAAAAAGATGAGAAGTAAAGGGTAAATAAACATGACTAACTGTCTAACCACGTGCGCAATTGGGTCTAAACTTCAATCAATTTCTTTAAAAATGAAAAGCATTTGAAATAAATGAGAAACTGGACCTGATTTTAATTTTTCTTCTTTATCGTTCTGCAATCTGGACAACAAAGAATCTATCTCCTTAAAAACTGCTTCTTTAGAACGGTTACCATCGATCTGTAAACAAGCAAAGGCTTGGATTCCATTTATGTTCTGGAGTTCAATGAAAAGTAGACTGACTGTCAAGTTTCACATACCTTAAACATTATGTCTGAGTAGGTTGATAAGATTGACTCAACGTTTTTCTTATATATTTCTAAGCGTGATTTCACCTGAGAATAGTCAAACATTGAGCAATGGACATATTAAAATTAAGTTCAGATCCTCCAGGTTCAGGTAAGAACTGACATTAGTTGTATTGTACCTTTTCCTCAGTATCATCAGGACGAGTAATAAGTCTTTCCTTAATTTCTTCATTTTCTGGTGGGAAGTATTTTATATGATAAATTTTTCCTGTCAAAGGATCCAACCTTCTCCCAATACATCGGCCAATTAGAATGTTGTCAGGCACCTAAAGAAATGATAATATCAGAGTCAAGATAGTTACAATGAAGCTTTTTCTGAAAGAGAGAACTTTCCAGGTGAGTAGTCAGGGAACAGTTTCTCATATAATGAAGGTATAATGAGGCACATACCTCAAGCATGACATATACATCTGGCCTAACACCCAGTTTCTCCAAGCTCTCTGCTTGGGCAGAACTTCGTGGGTAACCATCTAAAAGCCATCCTTTCTCCTTCACATCTTTCAGAGATAGCCGGGCTGTCACCATCTATAAAGGAATAGCACAGATCATTCATAAATTTTTAAGAAGTAAAATAGTTTATAGATCCTTGTCATACAGCTGTAACAATTTCATCTGGGACCAGACGACCAGAATTCATGTATTCCTTTGCTTTGTTTCCAATTTCTGTACCGGCTGACACTTCAGCTCGCAAAATATCTCCAGTTGAAACATGTACTACTCCAAACTGAAGAAATCAAGGAGGGGATATAAACAACAAGGCAAAAAGGAAACACATCTAACATATTTTCCTCATTATTTGATAACGGGTGCATTCAATTAAAAAGAGTAGATAATATACAAGAACAAAAGGAGCCTCAATCACTCTATCACTGGAGGAGATGTAAGGATACTTTTCTATCTCAGTGAGCCAATAAAGGGAACTCAATAAGCATCATCTTCTTTTGAGGTGAGAAAACAAATACCTCATAGAACTTCCGGTAATAGACTCAGTTAAACATTTCAAACATAATCAGGTTTGAATACAAACAATGTTGAGAAGAAACAAAAAAGAGCAATTGACCTTAAAATGATGGTGGCTTCAAGGAAAAAATAGACAAAATATGCATCTTTTATAGCAAGTTCTAACATAGGATAGGTTGCCAGCCTCCCATTTTCTGCCATTTGTTTCTTTGCTTCCGTTTGCTGCTGATGTCGGTGGAAATCCGGGCAGAATATTACATTTTATAGGGATAGCAAGATTACTGGGTGCAATATCAGGTTATCTAGCTCTTGGAGGACTTTTGGAAGTCGGAACTTATTGTTTTAGAAGTAGGTGGAAAACATTTCAGTACCACTCTTCGTGCATGTTTTTCTTCCTTGCAAATACAGTTTGAGATGTCGTACATAAGTAACTCGAAATGCACATCTAGGCACTGTATGATCTTTTTTGTTTTCTCATAAACAGATAAATGTTCCAATACCATTCAAAGTTGAGATATGAATAAAGAAGTCTCCCTACAAAGGCATTTGGAGTAACTTCAGTACAATTACGAAATACATTATGGACTAACCTTCTGAGCAATCATCTCACACTGCGTCCCTTTCCCTGAAGCTGGTGCTCCTGATATCATCACTTTCAATGGCTCATCCGTTGAACTTACAATTTTGAATATCTGTTACAGACATATTAAGTATGTTGAAGAATGCTCAAGGTATCAATATGCAGATACACATGATTTTCAGCTTATTAGTTATTACACTACTTTAGCAGATTATTTTCGCTTCTATGCATCATTCGATTTCGGGAGAATGATGCCTTCTGGATATGAAACAAGTCACATCCAGAGATGTTCTATGTCAACTGAAATGGAAACTGAAGTAAATTATATCTAAAAGTAAGCCTTAAAAAAATCAAACGGCATATCATAATCATTCATCTCATTATGCGAGGACGGAAGTACATTTCTAAGATCGAACAGCTAATTTAGAGAAAAAACTATAACTCGACCAAAAGCAGTTGCTTCACGATTGAACATAAATTTTAATAAATCCCCAAAAACATGTGGAAAAGAAAATCTTTTAATCGTTTATTTCCAGTTAGCCTAAGTAACGAATCAATCACCCATTCATCTTCAATATCTGATTCCAAAAACACACAGCTAAAAGTAAAAGCAGACCTTTCGCTGGGGTCTGGACTTGATGGCGACATGGTGGCACGCATGATGCGATGAAAGCTGCTGCGGGAGAAAAGGAGACGAGACATGGAGGGAAGAAGGAAGAGATGGAGAGAGAGCGGGCTTAGAGGGAGGATAGAGATTGTAGCATTGAGCAGCAGCGACGGAGCAGCTCAACATGGCTGCGAAGTCACGCAGTGAGCGGTGGGAGTGTGTGAGAGTTGTGAGCAACGGCTGAAATTAACGGACAAACTGCCGCCAGGAAATGAAAATCCTAGAATTCCTTAATAAATCCTCAAGTAATTATTGAAATTCCTTTTAAAAAAAGTAACTGTTGAAATTAGTTGCAAAGTACTGACGGTAGTATCTACCAATTCAATTATTCAACTCTCAAGAAGAAAAGTTGCAAATTATTTGTTGTCAAATAATTTTTTAAACAATTTTGTGTCCGCAAGAGAGAAAAAACGCACTCTCTCAAGTTCCGTGCACATATATTTTTACCAGGTACAAATGATAATTCTTACATTCTTTCTCACTCTCCATTTTTTCTTTTTCGTTACAAACTTATTTGAGCTTGGACAACATATCTTGATTAGTTGTTATAGCTTTTTTACACCAGATCCGACTCAAATATATATAAAGGTGTAAATTGAGGGTATATGCACAACTTACTAAGTAAACTCTCCAGATAATATTTACAAATGTCCTTTTATGTGAATGAAGTGACGTGCATTGCAGTCACGCATCATTTCACCCAAGGACTTGTGAATTGATGAGCGGGCCATTTGGTTTTTAAGATTTCCACGCTCTTGAATTCTACATTTGGAGTAGTTAATAATATTCCAATTTATTGTTTGAATTCATCTCCTTGGAAAACCCCCACCGCCAGTTGCATTAATTTCGTAAACTGACCTTTATTATAAAATTTTCAAACGCTAATTGAAGTCTTTAGTCCAAGCAAACCAGAAGGGAACGTTATATTGCAAGATATCAAAAACCATTAAATTCTACATATGAATAAAAGTAAATTATGTGCGGCAGCGGTAAGCAAGTTTGGCCTTTCTCCAAAACAATTCTCGTCATGTAGATTAATGAGTAATCCACCAATTAAAATACACCTAGTCAACTACTTTACCATACTACCTTCTACCATACATAATTAATCAAATTACAATAACGAATCTAATTGATTTAATACCTTCATTTTATGAAACTATTAGTTTGTGTGAATTGTAAATTCCTATCTGGTTGTCGAGAGAGGGATAATACCTTCAGGGTTCTTTTGCAAAACAACGGGCAAAATTATTATTATTATTATGGTATTTGGGGAGAGCGAATGAGTAGATTTGAATTTCAAAACAACAACAATAATACATGCTGAGATTTCAAAGCAAAGTTTTCAACTGTTTGGTTAAAGTAAATGCCACGTTAAAACGGGATAGATTTCTATGATGTGCCAAATAACATAAAAGAGACTGTTGAACAATCTTGCACCATTAAAAGAAAATGAAACAAAAAAAGGTAATGAATAATAATGATGTGAATAATAACATTTAATGTATCTTTAAGCACAATAGAGGATCAAATTCCGTTAACAATTCTGGATACAACAACATGGTATGACCGACCAAGTTGTTCTTTCTTGTGCTATTTTTACTCACTTTTTAATTTAAAAAATATGTCCTTCAAAATGGGGGAAGTGATATATAGATGCTTTTAGGGTATAAATGCATGTTTTCTAACGTTAAGTATATATTTGCCACTTTATATCGGTAAAAACTTGGGTTAGACTGCCTAAACAATTTAGGCGGATCTAAATAGTTTATTTTTACCAACTTAAATTCATACCGGTCTTGGATCCTAAACCCAAACTCATATTCTTTCTGAATTTTAAACCAAAACCCGCCTAAATAATTTCGGCAAACTAATTGGAGACCTCTTCTTTTATGTCTTTGATAGAACTGTTTGAAACTTGGACCATGATTACCTTTTGTTAATGATCTTTGGACTTAAATTATGGGAAACAAAACTCGAGTCGAGTATCCTCTCGAAAAAAGAAAGGAAATTAAAAAAAAAACTCGAGTTATATTTCCTTTTTTTTTTTTTGTGAAAACACCTAAAGTTATATTTTCCAACGTTTTCAAATTAATAAAAGAAATGGAAAATGATTTAAAACCGCCGTTAGAAAATTCTCTTTCCTATAAATTCAACATAGGCTTAAATGCCAAGAATAATAAACTTGACGCCAGCCACCGACGCTGAAATCATTCTCGCAGCATAACTATCGAGTCGTGCTTCCCATTACCCAGCTTCTTTCCAAATCTACACGTTATCTGCCGCTCTTCACGTTGCTTTCCACAGGACTTTCAGTCCTGATTCTACTTCAAGGTTAGTTTAGATCTCTACTGTTTTGTTTCTATAACAAATATTGGTATTCGTTTCGACTCTTTTCTTGAAGGTTTCTGTTACAAATCTTGTTTCCAGATTCCTAGTTGCTTCATCTTATTTGACGCATTTTGATCTGAAATACTTACTCTGCATGAGACCGCTAAATCCTGTTAATTCTTGTGCCAGATCTTAAAAGAAAATACTGATATCCCTCGTTCGAGAACTGTATTGTCGTGGCAATTGTCGTTCGTCGTCTGATCTGCGCCGTCCAGATCTAGAACTGTGAAGGTAAAGATGGCATCTTTTCACATACTGAAGTTGTGGGTCTTACCTATTTTGTTGGTGATTTTTCAATTGGGCGAAGGGTTTTATCTTCCCGGTAGTTACCCTCACAAATATGAAGTCGGTGATCCCTTGAGTGTGAAAGTGAATTCTTTGACTTCAATTGAAACTGAAATGCCCTTTAGCTACTATAGTTTGCCATTCTGTAAGCCTACAGAAGGCATTAAGGATAGTGCAGAAAATCTAGGTGAGCTCCTCATGGGTGACAGGATTGAGAATTCACCCTATAGGTTCAAGATGTTCACTAATGAGAGTGAGATTTTCCTGTGCCAAACAAAGCCTTTATCCGGTGAGGAGTTTAAGCTTTTGAAAAAGAGGATTGATGAGATGTACCAGGTCAATGTGATTCTTGATAACTTACCAGCAATTCGATACACTAAGAAGGATGGATTCATGTTGAGGTGGACAGGTTACCCCGTGGGAGCTAAGGTTGAGGGGGGCTATTACATCTTTAATCACTTGAAATTTACTGTCCTTGTTCATAAATTTGAAGAGACTAATGTGGCTCGTGTTATGGGCGCTGGTGATGCCGCTGAGATGAACCCTCCTGAGGGAAAAAAGGGATCAGATAAACCGGGGTATATGGTCGTGGGGTTTGAAGTAGTGCCTTGTAGTTTCCAACATAAGGCAGAATCCGTGAAAAAACTGAAAATGTATGAGAAGTACCCAGCTTCAATTAGCTGTGATCCGAGCACAGTGGCCATGCCTATTAAGGAAAATGAGCCTCTTTCATTTTCTTATGAAGTCTCCTTTGTGGAGAGGGACATCAAGTGGCCTTCAAGGTGGGATGCCTATTTGAAGATGGAAGGTGCTAAAGTGCACTGGTTTTCAATCTTAAATTCTCTCATGGTGATCACTTTCTTGGCTGGTATTGTGCTCGTGATCTTTTTGAGGACTGTTAGGCGGGATCTTGCCCAGTACGAGGAGCTCGACAAAGAAGCTCAAGCTCAGATGAATGAGGAGTTGTCGGGTTGGAAGCTCGTTGTTGCTGATGTTTTCCGCGCTCCTACTAATCCAGCTCTTCTGTGTGTAATGGTTGGTGATGGGGTTCAGATTCTTGGAATGGCCGTCGTTACAATCTTATTTGCTGCATTAGGGTTTATGTCGCCAGCATCAAGAGGGACCCTTATTTCGGGCATGCTGTTTTTCTACATGGTTCTCGGGATCGCAGCTGGATACGTCGCTGTTCGTTTGTGGAGGACAATCTTTTGTGGGGATCACAAGGGATGGATTGCTGTCTCTTGGAAAGTTGCTTGTTTCTTCCCCGGAATTTCGTTCCTGATTTTCACAGTCTTGAATTCCTTACTGTGGGGCAGCCATAGCACAGGAGCTATCCCATTTTCATTGTTTGTCATTCTCATTTTGCTGTGGTTCTGCATCTCTGTTCCCTTAACACTTGTCGGAGGCTACTTTGGTGCTAAGGCGCCTCACATCGAGTATCCTGTTCGAACCAATCAAATTCCCCGCGAAATCCCACCACAAAAGTACCCATCATGGCTTCTGGTTCTTGGGGCTGGCACCCTTCCTTTCGGCACACTTTTCATCGAGCTCTTTTTCATCATGTCGAGCCTATGGATGGGCCGCGTGTACTATGTTTTCGGGTTCCTTTTCGTTGTTCTCATCCTTTTAGTGGTGGTCTGTGCTGAGGTGTCCCTTGTTCTTACTTACATGCATCTGTGTGTGGAGGACTGGAAATGGTGGTGGAAGTCTTTCTTTGCGTCTGGCTCTGTTGCTATGTACATCTTTCTTTATTCCATCAACTATTTGATATTCGACCTCAAGAGTTTGAGCGGACCGGTCTCTGCCACGCTTTACCTCGGGTATTCACTCTTCATGGTTATCGCGATCATGCTTGCAACTGGCACAGTCGGGTTCCTTTCGTCGTTCTGGTTCGTGCATTACCTGTTCACTTCTGTGAAGCTGGATTGAGGTATGAATTTGATGCAGGGTTTATGACGCTCGTTGCAGCAGGAAAGAAGGCAACTTTTGAAATTTATTATCTTAGTCTTGTTTTATGATCTGTTTTTTTAATAGAGAATCTTGATCCACAAAATTAACAATATGAAGCTTGCTATTCTTTGATAGATACAGTATTCAATTTATCAAGCATTCTGGGTGAGTATATGCAAAGCTTCATTAGATCTTTATGTGGCACGGACTAGATGAATATCTCTCTTTAATATATATTCAAATATTTCTTGATGTTTTCATGTGATACTTGCGTTTTGTTTTTTTTCTTCATAAAATTTACAATGCAGACCATTTCCTAAACTTGGGGATCACAGTGGAGCAATACCTGTATTTAACAAATAAGGCAGAATTATAATAAATGTGAGTGAAACGAGAACCAGCTATTCCTTTCCTGCAAATGTAATCCTTAATGTGAAAACCTCAAATTTGTGTCCATGGACTTCCAAAAGATGGAGTAGATTTATCAATTTGGACTCTGGTTTGATAATTCTTTTCTATTTATTCTCTTTTTTTTTTCTTGCCTTCAGCATTTGGTGATTCTGTTCAGTCGGATTATAATTTATAGACGGTCAAGTAATTAATGAGTAAACTATAACTGAACCAAACTGAACGTGATATATTTTTTAGTATTGGAGAATTCGAACGAATTTGTTACTTGCCTCATCTCTATGAATTATGAAAATAATACTTTAACAAAAAGGTTTCCCCAAAAAAAAGAAAAAAACTGTAGCAAAATCATTGAAGATCATTATAATTTCATACAAGACTTTTACAAAAGACAATACATACTGTAAACAATGAAAACAACGGCTACTTCTTTTTTGGAAGATCAACTACTACTTTTCAAGATAATTAAACTCTAACACATTTTGGTTTGTGATATTTCGTATAAGTATCGGTAAATATAAACATATATATATATATATATATAATTGTGTCTAGTACTTGGATTTAATTGAAGAAATGAACTTTCTTTTTCCGAAAACTGATGAAATTCCTGAAGCACTTTTCCCCGCCTTCGTCCTTCCATAGCAGGTGATTTATAAATTACTTTAATAAATAAAATTATCAACCCACTTCAAATATTTCTATAGCTATTTATAATAACTATTAAGTGTGTAAATTATTTATCCACCACAATTATATTTGTACGGTCTTGTCTATGCTTACATATCTATTTCAGCGAATGGAGTGACATACCACGCAATGTACGTTGGTGAAGTTAAGAGATGCATTTTGCAATGATCTTTGGTTGGACACTGCGCTATAAAATAAATACATAGTTCGTTCACTGTATACTTATTATAAGAATATCAATATTTTACAAAATATATGCTGTCTATTGGATGTCTCTCAAACATTTAATTACAATAATGTAATTAACATATCTTTTATTTCAATATCATCTATTATATAGTTTTTAAATCATCTATACATATGCTATAAGTTATATTTGTTTATTTTAACATTATTTATTAAATTTATATACGTGCATAAGTAATTTATTGTAATATACTATTATGAAAACAATTTAATAAGAATGCTCTTTATACGTCACATGGAAAAGGACCAAAAGATAGAGAGAACATTTAATGTTTTGGGCATACTTTGTAATTTATATAAGTTGGTACAAGAATTGAGTTTGGATTTGTGTTACTCAATGACGAAATCAAACAAGACATCAATTAATTCCGATTCAGCAGGTTTGTATTTTAGCCTACTTTTCCTTCCCACAGCTCAAAATCGATTCCAATAGGAAATCGTTTTCTTTTTTCTTTCTCAGATAACTCCAACTTCCACATATTAACTCTTACACAAACACATTCACAATACGTCTGATTGATGTGTTTCATTACAAGGGAATAGAATGATATCGAAACACTTGTTGGTGGTTTCCAAATCAACTTTTGAAAATTATTCATGTATATGTAGAAATCACTCAAACTCATTTCATATGATAATTTCATTTTCATACTTATATTCATTCATTTTACTATCAAACTTTTTCCTTAATTCCAAATTTAAGGTCAAATCACTCTTCGACGTGCAACATTAATTTGTTTATAATCAAATATCTTACTAAAATTGGTGGATGGAGTGTACCATGGCACAATACAAATGAGTAAATATATTTCTCATAATCTTAAAAGTTATGATTTGAGTTTATATGGGGATATAAGAGTTGGTTAGTAATATATAAAAAATAAAAACTTGTGTTAGACCTCCTAAACGATTTAGGTGGATCTAAATAGTTTATACTTAAACCATACTCGTCTTGGATTTTAAATCCAAACTCATATCATTTCTGAATTTTAAACCAAAAATTGCCTAAATCATTTAAGCGGTTTAACCGAAGGCCTTCCCTAAAAAGAATCGGTGGATGAAGATCTTAATCCAAGTTTAATTTGGTAAAATCCAAACAAATCGAAAGCAATTATTTCGTTACACAGAGAGGAGAGTACCTGACCCATTACTTGGGCCATGAATTATGGGTTCCGCCAAATGAATATCGACTAAAATCTC
>AYJT01096783.1:0-20553 GCA_001278415.1 Ocimum tenuiflorum | reverse complement strand
AGTGTGAGGGCAATGGAGAAAATGTCTGAAAAAAGTGAAGGTTTGAATAGTATTTGGATTGGAAATAGCAGAATGCCTTGTGCCTCAGGTATTAGAACACAGCCAAATCTTGAAAATAGCTATATTCCTTAGATTGATTGATTTCCAATTTTTCTTTTATTTTATTTTCAAAACTTACCAATTTCAATTTTTTGGTTTCTTTTGTAAGTTGTAAGTGCATATGGTGATTGTAATCTTTGTTCACTTACACAAGCATATACAATAAACTTGTCCAATTCTTGGTGTACATGTGTTTGATAAAAGTTTGTTGAGACTCGTCTAATGGAGCTCATTTACTAAAAGAAACAAATTATTTAAACTTGAAGTATTCTACTCAGCTAGTTAACTAAAGTTTGTATAAAATATATAAAATTTATTTATTATAATTTATACTTTAATTAGTGATCGGTATAATAAGTGTTTTGGTTAACTTTTGTTAGTTGCAAGAAAAGAATGAATTTGAGTGAATATCCTTATATATCGTATTAACAATCGAAATATGATCGAAAGAAAAAATCTCTATTTGAGGGGGCTACTGCAGAGCAAATTAAATGAAGTACTCCAGATACAAAGCATGGAAAGGTATCTATAACTTCCCCCCCGGGTCCTACCCCCCAACCTAGAGTAGCTAGATGGGGAAGTAAAATTAGTTCGATAATGAAGTTTGAAATTCGACTAGCCCAATTAGTAATAAATGAATCAAAATTATAACATTTTCGATCTCATAGAACACAATCTCATTTGATTTTCGTCTCAGAGATTTATTCTTGGTCTCAAACTTTTATTCCGCTCCCACCGACAAAATTTTCATGAAAATATTTTCGCACTTTGAGTCTAAAAAATTATTTGGCATTTTTAGTTACTATTCTATAAATCATTCACAATAATATAATCAAATATAAGATAAACGAGTATGTAATTCATGTAAATTTTTTAAATTGAAACTAAAAGATTTTTGGGTCCTAAATTAAACGAGACTATGTCCCCAAAAATGTAATTCACTATCGTAATACTCGATCCGACTCATTTCGATGAGTATCTAATAATGAATACCAATAAAAGAAAACGAGCTATAGAACATATTCGTACGACCTTTGACTAGGTTATTTAAATAGTTTAGCGCCGGAAGCATATTATTTGGTGACGGCCATCCAAGTTGGATATATTATATATAATATTAAAATATATATACACACACTATATATATATATATATCGTTGTGTGCAGGAGTGGACCATAAATTGCAAATTTAATTTTGTATAATTTGATGGAATACAGAAATCAACCACTCAAAATTTGTCTATAGTGTGAGGAAAATTAAATAGTATATATTATGAATTTGAAGAAAAGTCCTTATGCCAATTGGTTGTTAGGACATTGCTTTCTCTTGAAAATACACTATTGACAGATGGTAATGGCTGTGCGTGCGTCACATATATAAACAATCCCAGCTAAGACAATCATATATATACGTATCGAGTTTGGATCATATAAGAAAAATTCTCCGATAGAAAATAGAAATGAATCT
Organism: Ocimum tenuiflorum; assembly: GCA_001278415.1. Classification (NCBI taxonomy): domain Eukaryota; kingdom Viridiplantae; phylum Streptophyta; class Magnoliopsida; order Lamiales; family Lamiaceae; genus Ocimum; species Ocimum tenuiflorum. The sequence goes on along the minus strand of AYJT01096783.1, from coordinate 18,986 downwards.
GAATCATGTGATCGAATAAGATCTACAGTTGAGACTTTTTCATTTTCAATTGTAATGCTTGATTACGTTATAGATGATCAAATACTTATCAGCAAAAAATTCTCAACCGTACATTTATCTGGTCATATAGCTTAAATTCATTCTTATGTAGGGATTTTTTTTTTTTTAATATGATACCCTCCCAATACATATGTATATATAGAGAGAGAGGTGTATGTATTTTTATTTTTATATATAATACGTCTTGATTTGAATTAATATCAAAACTTGAATGGTTATAAGTGAGGTCAAGATGGAGTGGTTGAAGGACAGCGAGAGACATCAAACATCATCATCCATGATAAAAAGTACAACCAGACAGAATTGCTGATTTTCTCTGAAAATTAAAAAAAAAAAGTCAATTTTTATTTGTGATGAAGATGATGCTATGATTCTCTCTAATTTTGAGATCGAGGCTCGATAAAAACCTCCCATTTTTTATTAATTATTATGTAACTACCAGGTATTCAACCGTTTCTATATTTAATATAACAAGACTTACATATTTTTTCTTTTAATATTGTCATTATATTACTTTATACATAATTATTTTTTATAAAAAAAACTAAAAATAATAAATTTAAAATAGACAAAATCATATATCGAAAGAGCTGACGCGACCCGATCCAACACGGTTGACGCCCGCCCTACGAACATAATGGGTTTAACGGGCCGACTCATTTTACATAGTTCGATACAAATATATTCAAAAAAGTTGAAAGTATTCCTTCGAAAATATGTCGAAAAAATAATAACAAAAAAAATCCAAACCCACCTTAACCCCATTTTAGGTCAAGCCTACCTTGTAATATTCCTAGGCCATGTCGGGCCAGATTTTATAAAATGGGCTCGGCTACCCATCTCGTCGGTGGTCTCAGACCACGTCGGGCCTCATTTTATGTGGTTCTTTCCGGCCTAGGCTAGTTCGGGCCGACCCATTTGACAACTATATCGGCAATTATCATTCATTAGTTAAATTAAAACACAGGTAATGGTGGTTTGCCAGAAACAAGAACAACTCATATTGCTTATGCATATACCTTACATTGTACCAACTCCAGATTTGCCCATAATGAACAACTGAAGCATCATATTATATATATTATCACTGTCTCTATCTCCCACATCTATTATCTAATTGAAAAGTGAAAAGGGGGGACTGAAAATAGAGCCATTGAGAATAGCCTGAGCAACAATCTTGTTTGCTGCATCTGTGGCATGAATCCCATCCCAGCTCACATACTTGTATGGATCACTACAAGCCATGGCTGTCAAGTTCCTACCATTGATCATCCTGGTGTTTCCACAGTAGACCTTCGGATCGAAATTGTGGGCCCCACCCCCGTATCCACAACACGCTCTCGTCCCGTATTTCATCCCTGCAGTAGTCCAATGCTCCAACATATCACACAGAGAGAAAATAAATGCTTTCTTGATTATTTATAGGGGTGGAGATAGGTCAGACTATCTGACAAAGGCCTTCGGCCTAATCTATTTGTTAAAGAGGTTAGGCTTAGAATTTTCGAAAAACCTATGTGATTAAATAGGCCCAGGCCTACGCTCAGAAGTAAGCCTATTAAATCTAACATACCAGCCTATTTAAATTATAATATATTACATAAATTACTAAATGTATTCATTATTTAATGATACATTTGAAATTTAAAAATAAAAATATATCAAGGTGTTGAGTAGGTTTAAATAGGCCTTTTGAAGGCTGAAAGCTAATATGCAAGACTTAGGTCTATATAAAAGCGTGTTTTCACTAATTTTTTGTAGGCCCAAACCTACCAAGTCAAAGTCCGATCTAGACTGGCCTAGTTCCAGCAATAGAGCAGCATTATGTTACCATGAGAAGTGGGATGCTGGAAAAGCTCAAGCATCACAGAATGTACGTCTGTGTAAACAACATTTGCATCTCCACCAATCTCTCTTCCTGTCTGTCTCAATGCCTTCTTCAACATGATGTTGTAATCTATTACAGCATTGTTGTAAGAGATCATGCAGCCGAAGGAGTCGACGTCCGAGGAGTTGTGAGGCAGCTCCACCAGAAATGCAGGGTAGCAACCGATTGGAGCTAGATTCAGCACCAAGAAACTCCTTCCTCCTAATTCATAGATCTCCTGAAAGTTGATGAAGAAACGCGTTTTTAACCGACTTTTTGTAGGAGACTGGTAAGGATAGCATGCAGCACACATCGTGCTTTTGTTGTTTAAAAATAAAGGGATTGTAAATAATATTATTTAATAGAATAATACAAGCACCTAGCGAATTTGCTGAAAGTTAAGTACTAATTATTAAAATTGTAAAAATTCATACAAAATGTTTTATTTTAATATATCTGAATAATTTACATTGCGAATCTAAATTATATTCAATTATTTTTTTTTTTAACGTTTGATCTTAATTGACCTTAATTGAAGTGTAGAGCTTTCATTGTTTTTATTTTAAATATAACTTTATTAAACATCGAATTAATGATATTTGGAATTTCAATCTATATTTTCTTCCTTGTGACATGTTTGAAATTTTTTAGTGTAATCTTCATATTTCTTTCTTTGTGATATTTTTTCTTTTTTATTATCTTTGATTTTCACATACTTGCGTGGGATCATAAAGCATATTTATAAATATAATTTTTAAAGCAATCCAAGATTGCATCAATATTTTTAAACTTCACAAGATTGTTTCCGACCGTATTAATTGAAGAATTATATAAAATGTTATATTATAATTGGGTTAGATAACTCTAGTGATCATACTAAAACAAACAAATAAGTAAATACAAATTATATTATAGATATCAATAATTAAATTACTGTCCTTAGTCCTTAGAATTAAATAAAGAGAGAAAAAAGAAAACAAACATTTTGAAAGACTACAATACTTTTATAACAAGTATAGATACGAAGGCCCAATGTATTCACCTTGATGGTGCTGGCAATCTGAAAGACTACATCAGGCTGGTATTTCTTCACTCCTGGTATGCCTATGGATGCTAAGTTTCCCGTGAAATCATTCTGGCCAATGTAAAATGTGTAGAGAGACTTCCCAAAAATACTAGGCGGAGGAAGCTTTTCATTATTTCCTGCACGAGAGAAGAGGTTTGTAATCAAATGATAATCAATAATATCCGTCAGATTTTGAGATTTAATTGCCAAGATTTGAGCAAATAAAATTATGCATAATTTAATTATCAAAATGCATAATTCATTTCCTTGGATAATCTCATTGCTTTATTGCTGAAAATGGATGGATAGGATGCATTATCGTTTATCACTCAATTATGCAAGAGAAGATGATCAAATGATAAAGGCATTTGGTGTGATAAATAGTAATGAATCTCGTCCATATATCTAGTTTGGTGTTACCATTCATTATGCAGTCAGTACAAATTATATTTGCATTAACATTCTTCAGGCAAGTTGCGTACCAGAAGAGTGGAGTTCGTCGACTCTTGCCTTGAACTGCTTGAGTTGGTTGAGCTGAATTGCGAGAGAGAAAGGGCTAACTCCCGACACGAAAAGAGATGTTTGTGGAAGACGAACGGTCGACGCGAGGGTTGCGAAATTGGCGCCATGTCTGAAATCAGATCCTATTGATTGCAGATATGGGCTCACTAATGGTAGCCCCATGCCTTTTGCTGCATTTCCCCAGTGATGGTGATGTTCATGTTATTATTTGTTTGATGAAATTACTCACACAATGCAAAGCTTGCATTCTTATTCATCAGATATATATGTACAAGGTACGATACGAAAATTTATCTCAGAGTATCGAAAAGTATGTATGCAAATATATTTCAGAGTTTTACCGTTTGGCGAATCTATCCTAAGTTTACTTGTGTTATGCAATTTTATCCCAATATCCACATGGTGTCAAATTCGAGTTTTCGTGGACGCTAAATGCCACGTGTATTAGAAAACAAGGCAACATTGTCTCACTATTTATTTTTCAATACCTTGAAAATTTTGAATATATGTTTTAATCAATACCCCAAATTTTTTTTAAAAAAAGGAAAAGTCATAAATGATTAGATTTACGAACCCCAAGCGTGATTTTTAGTTTGGGATTTATGTTTTTTTATTTTTTTTTATTTTTGGGTATTGATTAAAATATATATTCAGATTTTTTAAGAAAAATACATATTCAAAAATAAATAATGAACCGAGGTCGTTCTGTAACCCCTCAGAACGACGAGACACGTGGCTTTTAACGTCAGTGTTAGCTAGAATTTAACACCGTGCAGGAGCCGGTATAAATTGCATAACACATGACTTTAGGATATATTCGCACAGCAGTAAAACGTTGGGATAGATTTGCATAATTTTCAATACTTAGGAATCGATCTGCATGTTCTCCCCCATGTATGATTCACTATAAGTTGGGCTTATGAAAATCTCAACTTTTGAAGGATGCGGAAAATACGTAGAGGAGATCTACGGTTAGACCGCCTAAATGATTTAGTCGGGTTTTGGTTTAAAATCCAAGATAGATATGGGTTTGGGTTTAGGATCCAGGACGGGTATGAGTTTGGGTTAATGAAAATGAACTATTTAGATCCGCCTAAATCGTCGGTGTAACGCAAGTTTTTGCCAAAATGTGTATTGTTGGATTATGACACAGAAAAATCCCATCTTTGCCAGCTATAAATTCTTGTCATGTAACTCAGGTTTTGTAACAATTATTTTGTAGTCACGGGCTGCAAACATTTTTAATCATGCAAACCACATTAATCAAACTCTATACAGCATACTGTTTAAGCTTCTTTCTTTCTTTTGCCAACGGAGATAGATCATGAATGAGTACCTAAAAAGTCGAGAATGACCCTGCCGTCGGTCGCTCTTCCAGCCGGTTTCCTGAAGTAAGTCATGCCGTACGGCGGCCTCTCCGATGGAAAAGCAGCATAGAATCCTCCTGTGTCAGAATTCGAGTCTCCGAAGTTGAAGATGGCCTTAAAACGACCGCGTTTTCCGTCGGTTTCTGCACCTGTCATGCTCATAATCAATGCAAAAACAATCAGATTTTGCCTTAATGACCTGCTACTAACTTCAAGATTCATTCTTCAATCTCTTTTTCTATGTGTTGTTTGTGTTTGTCTGAGTGTAGAAAGTTTATGGATAGAGCTTATTTTTGTGTGCCAAATTAGAGACCTATTTATAGCAGTAGAAAACAAAAAAGACTGTAACTGACCACATGTGACAATCATACTATCATGACTGCAAAATCTTGTCTTTCTTTCTTTCTTCTTTTTCGTTCAAGATTATATACTGAGTGCTCATTTTATTTCATGTTTTCAGCATTAAAGCCACCCCTCCCCCCAGCTGGAAAATTGGTATATTTCGTATTGCAATTGTCGAATATTTATATTTTAGTCCCATATTGTTTATAAATCTAGAGGAAATGAAGAAGAGTGTTGGGCCATTGATAAAGGTGAAAGAAGTAGAAAAAAATTGTTGAGGAAGTCATTGACGTTTATTCAAAGTTGAAGGAAAGAAAAACAAATAGGTCGGAGAAGATGATAGTGGCATTGGCTTTGCGTTTTGTAGAGTTCAGCCACCCAACAAAAAATTTCTCGATTTATCCCCGGATGAGATTATAAAAATCAGCATTTTTGCCACTGCACTATTCATTTTAGTTCCTACTGTTTTTCTACTTATCATTTACGGAAAAACAGTGGGTCAAAATGATTAATTCAGGCGGAGGTCTCGGGTTAGACCGTCTAAATGATTTAGGCAGGTTTTGGTTTAAAATCCAGGATGGATATGGGTTTGGGTTTAGAATCCAAGACGGGCATAAGTTTGGTTGATGGAAATGAACTATTTCGATCCGCCTAAATCGTTTGCGCAGTCTAACGCAAAATTTATGAAAAATGGACAAAGTCAAATGCCATGTAATAATCATACTATCATGACTGCAAAAACTGTGTTTCTTTCTTCTGTTTCATTCAAGATTATATACTGGATGCTGATTTTTATTTCATATTTTCAGCACAAACACAATACTGTTGAAAAGAAAAGGCAGGATGAAAATATGATCCATAGCATAGGCCATTAATTTGTTTGCAGCCTCTGTGAGATGAACTCCATCCCATATCACATAATTCTACAGGCCAATGCCGTCGCGTCTTTCCCATCAATCAGCTTCCATTACCCACAGAGAACCTGTTGATTGTAGTTGTATGAACCTCCACCATATCCCCAGCATGCAGTGGCTCAAAAACGACGTCGTGATTTGATAAGTCATATATTTCACGTAGTTTTTGTGTCTGTTGTCCAACTTTTTCGATGTGATTAACTGCTTGGAAAGCATTGCTTGGGTTAGTTTCGAGGATGAAATGTGTTTGAGAGCAAAAAGGAGGTTTTTTTATGAAGATTGGAACGTTTCACAGTTGAAGCAAAGGTGAATTAATCTCGTTCTGAGTCAATAAGCAGCATCGAAGTGACACGCGCGCAATTGAAGTTTGATTGCAACTAGTCTAACTAATATAAACTGAAAAGATATTGACAATTACAGACTCATATGTCTGTCCATCGATTCTAACTCTAAAAAGTATGCTTCAATCTAAGATTAATGACTCCTATAAATAGGAAATAACTGACTCAATAGATGAAATAACCACGTATCTCGAAATTGACTAAATAAGGGAATTTGAATCACTACTTGCTAATTCAACCAAACTATCTGAAATTATAATCCTAATTCAAGTAAAGACATATCTCCTTTCTTCGATGAATGCGTATCACAGAGTTAGGCGTGACCATATCTAAACTAGAGTTTCCGTTTCTTTTAGGTTCTATTTTGTTTTCCAACTAGATCTTGGAGTCGATGACCGAGATTTAGGGTTCAAGAGAAGACTAACCATGAGAGGTGGGATTCTTGAAAAGCTCTAAGAGCACAGAGTTGGTGTCCACATACAACACCTTGGCCTCATCACCACTTAGTTCTTTCCTAGTTTGCTCCAACCCTGCCTTAAGCAGAGAGTTGTACTCATCAACAGCATTGTTGTAAGAAGCCATGCCACCAAATTGATCAATGTCTGAGCTTTCATGGGGGAGTTGTGCCAAGTATGAAGGATAGCACCCTAAAGGGGCCATGTTTAAGACCATGAATGTTCTCCCTCCAGCCCAATACAGCTCCTGCAAGAATCGAACTTGTTGAGTCCGATCTTTTAAGGAAGTCGTGTTTGATTCGTGCAGTGGGAGACCTTGACTGGGGCGGTGATTTTGGACACGAGTTGAGGATGGATTGATTTAACTCCGCCTGCACCGGCTGAGGCTGCAACGCCGGTGAAGTCATTCTGGCCGATGTAGATCACATAGAGGGCTTTTCCGAATATGTCGGGTTGAGGGAGATTGGCTTGGCTTAAACACATCAAGAGACAGAATCATGTGAATCAAGATTGGCAGTTCTGAGATTTTAAGGTTGTGTAATTCATGATTGGCCTATGAAAGAACATCAAAGTAATATAATTGTGTGAATCAAGATTGCTAGTTCTGGGGTTTTAAGGTTGTGGGGTGTGCAAAAACATCAAAGGAACATAATCATGGAAATCAAGATTTCTACTTCTGAGATTTTGAGGTTGTGACAACACAAAATTTTTTCACATTTGACTTGAATTATTGGTTTGGAAAATCAAAGTAATACAATTGTGTAAATCAAGATTGCTAGTTGCCTACTTCTAGGATTTTCAGGTGTTGACCTATGCAAAAACATCAAAAGAACATAATCATGCAAATCAAGATTGCTACTTTCTGAGATTTTAAGGTTGTGACAGCAAAAAAAAGAAATCATATTTGGACTTATATTATTGGTTTCGAACATCAAAGTACTACAATTTTGTAAATCAAGATTGCTAGTTCTGGGATTTTAAGGTTGTGGGGTGTGCAAAAACATCAAAAGAACATAATCATGCAAATCAAGATTGCTACTTCTGAGATTTTAAGGTTACCTTGGGACTTAAACTCTTCAACTCTTGCCTTAAACTGCTTCATTTGATTGATCTGTCTGCACATCCAAATAAAAGGGGCTAACTCCAGTGACAAACAGAGAACTATTTGGCTGCAGAACAGTCGAAGCAGACGTGGCGAAATTAACTCCATGTCTGAAATCCGATCCAATAGACTGCAGATAAGGACTCAGAAATGGCAATCCTAGAGCTTGAGCTGCACAACAATTCCAATTCAAACACAAACATAACAACTGCTAATCAACCATTCTGTTCAACCTCATTTTCGTCGAAACAAACATTATACTCGCCGAGGAAATCAATGTACAGCCTCCCATCTGTGGGCCGGCCCGTCGGCCTATTGAAGTAAGCCATGCCATTAGGAGATGGCTGAGCTGGAAAAGCAGCAAAGAATCCTGCAGTATCAGAGTTCGAGTCGCCGAAGGTGAAAATGGCCTCAAATGCACACTCTGCATTGATCATGGAAGCCAACATTGTCATCAAAACTGTGCAAGAAACCAAGAATTGTCTGGAAATCGCAAGTTTTGCATGTTGAGTTTGATCCATTTCTTTTTTTTTTCTTTCTCTTTTCTTTTTTGCATGAGGTGGGACAACTTTTTATGGTGGTTATTTTCGTATTTTATATTTGCTTGCGGAATGTTGAGTATTTATTTCTAATTTTTATCAATTATATTCCATTGCTAATGTAATTAATTTAAGGAGATATTCTATTACATCGTCTAAATAATTTAGACGGGTCAGATATGGTCAACTTATACGTCTCACTCCTGTGTTATTTTCTATTTTATCCCATAATTTTAATCATGGAAGTTCTCAAAACGAATTGTAAGTAGTTCTGTATTCTATTGTGAACATTCATTTCTAAATTATTAATAAAAAATTAAAGAGATATTCGGACACATTGAAAGCAAGAAAAACAAATAGATAATTAAAGAGATGTTTTGTCATACTATTCATCATTTTCTTATATTCTCAAATTTTTATTTTTTAGTCTTTTTTTCTAAAATAAATCCAAATTAAATATTTCATTTCATATTAAATGAAAACTGTAAAAGAATCTTGGCACTGAAGTTGTGGGCCTATTTGGGTCTCTCTAGTCTAGGTTAAAGCCTATTAAACCCTGTGGTTCAAATCCATAAATTGATTGGGCCTAGCTTATAAATTTGGAAGTGGCTTTGGTTCAGAGCATGAGGCCACCAAAAATGAGTTAAATTTGTCCGCGCGGCGCGGTCCAAAAGCTGGTTCATATCCCTTTTTATGCAATAATATTACATATTGTGTACACTATTTATATAATTAACAAGTGTATAAATCAATGGAGATAAATTACGTCTCGTAATAAAGAAATATTTTAGCATAATTAATCTCCCTTGATTGATATACTTATTAATAATTCAAATAATATGTAGCATTATTATATAACAGAGAATTCAAGTGATCTAAAACCAGTTTATTTTGAATTAAAAAAACATCACGCATGGGGACATAATCACATGCGCTGGTTATTAGTCTTCCAAGATGGGGGACACGTCACCCCATCTCCAACGATTCTTTCTCCGCCACGTCACCTCTTTGTCAACCGCAAATCACGCATCTCCAGAACACCTCGTAAATTCACTATTTGCTTACTCATCCTTATGTACCCAAATAGTAAGGCAAAAGCTTGTATTAGTCTGACTAAACGGTTTCGACAGATTTAAATAATTTCACGAATTTAAATTCATATCCATTTTGAATTCTAAAATTAATTCCATACTCGCCTTCTCAAATAGTAATATTTCCTCAACTCTTTATGTATAATGGAAAATTCTATACGGCCCACGTAGACGATACTTCATTCTTTTAAATGTATGAGTGAATTATGTGTGAACTCTGCATGGGATCCATCTCTTCGTGTGAAAAAGTTTTAATAGCACCCGCATAGATGACGTAAAATTTTTCTGTATATCATATGTTACCATCATATGAAACGTATTTTTTTTTAAGATGAGACACATGAAAGTGAAAGAGATATTATTATTTAGGAAGATAAAAATCAGCCGAGTTACATGTAACCCACTTATTTGCCTGTAAATCCAAATTCAATCAGTGTAACATCATCTGCTTCTTAGGTTGTTACAAATTCTCACTTTTATATGAATAGTTTATTCATTTTCATGTTTGGCGAATCTCATGTTTGGGTTCGTGGTCTATGCACTTCCGACAAATAATTTCTTATTTTGAGTTTTTTATATTTTAGTTGTGATTTATTCATCCCAATTTATATATATATTATATATTTTTTGAGAAATCATCCCAATTTATATTTAGATTAAAATGCTGCGATGTATCCGCACTAAATTTTGGTGTTGAAAACGTGTTCGAATTTGGCTCAAAATTCGAGGTGGTTGGAACTCATCTAAATTTTATGATAATTTCCCTTATTTATTATCTTCGGAGGTGCATGTCTCAACTCTAAAAAATATAAACATGATGAGATCTTCTATTATATAATGGTATGTTACAAATTATGTTGCATTGTTTCGATGATTGAAACATTTATTAATTAATGGAGATAAATTATGATAAATTTTTTCTTTATTAAAAATATGATTTATCTCCATCAATTAGTATACATAACAGAATAAAACAATCTTAACGTCATTGTGTGATATGATTCTCAACCGAAATTGATAATTTATATATTTTAGTGAGGGATGGATGAATAACAAATATATTTTGTATTAAAAAATTTTACCATCCCCAAGAATGAATTAAGAACAATTTGTGATTGTTCATCCTAAAAAATGAAGAAGTTAGGAACCTACCATGTGTACCGGCTTTAATTAGACTTCACGGGCGTCGAAGGTATTTTTAGCCATTGAAAGTTGTAATTGATTCACACAATCCCAAAAAATCGTGGGCACGAAGCTTTTACATCATTACACAAATGGTACATACTTCATTACATAATTCTAAGTATTTCCTTATGTTATTATATATATACTTCATTGTTGAATGCATCACAATAAAAGTACTAATCTATATCTTTTCGTGCAATTTTTTCGTATGAAAATTAGCAATAAGAATTCTATTTGAAAAATGAAAAATTATCTTTAATTTACTATGTGAAATAAATGATTTAAACCGGATGAATTATACTTTAAAGTTTTAGCAATTTGAGATGAGAGGAAAAACTCGAAAGAGAAAAAAAATTCATTTCTCCAATTATACACTTAGGATACAATAATAAAAAGAAAAACTTATAATATAGCAAATAATCAAAATCATAATTGCAGACATGACGTAGGAAACTTTGCCCCTTATTCAATTTTAAAAGGTGGTTCTCACCTCAATTCGTAAATAGATAAAAACTCCGTAAAATGCGTTCAGAAATTTGTAACTTTATCGTTTCGTGGAAAATGGAAACAATTGGTTTCCACAATAAAATTAATAAATCTGAAAAAAAAAAGGGTATGAATCCATTGTTAGATAGTAGTATTACGCATTGTATTAATATGAAAAAAAAAAAAAGCCTAAAGAAGAACAAGGCATGCGGAGGCCCACGTGGACGACACGTCGGTCAGCATCTAGAAGGCCGCGATCAATGGCTCACGCTCCCCTGGGTGGGGCCCACCTGAGAAATAATCAGGTGCCTCGTGGGCTGGACACGTAAGCCCGTGGACCAGATGTGAGTGGTGGGTGGTCCCCGCCCAACTTTTCAAGTACGTGCCGCGACTGCCGATTCCATTTGTCAGCTTGTTTGGGTAAAGCCGGAGCATTAGTCCACGATCCTCGATCATCTCAGCCGTCCGATCAGATTCTTTTATTGGATTAGGGCTCCACACCCACTTCCATAAAATAAAATAAAAATAAAAAAAAAATGTTGCCCACCATTTTATAAATTGGGACTTTTGATTAAAGAGATTGCAAGCCACGTCAAGGTTTAAGATATTTTAGAATAATAATTGATGGTTGAACGTTGAATTGATTGGTGGGTAGATTTTACATGTATAGCGGTTGTTGAACCTCAAAGTACTGTAAATTCACGTTTGAAATAGGTAGGTAATTTCTGCGGGACAAACCCTTTATTGTATTATAATTTATTGAAAAATTTGTAATTACAAGATAAATTATTTGAATTTTTAATTTGTCAAGTAGCCCACATCGATTGAAAATCGAGTCATGTGTTAGTTTATAAAGATGAGGGTATCCCACCATTGAAAGTCGGTTTTGTAGGGGTGAATGTAGAGTTCAATAACCAAGTTTAATACAATTACATGACAAACTATATAGATTTTGTTCGGTCATATGATGGATTGTGTGAACCGACGAATCTTGCATAGTCAGCTATCCAATTCGCCATATAATTGAACAAAATCTACATAGTTAATCATATAACTGAAAATTCGGATAATTTGTCATGTAATTGAAAATTTTCGAATAATGCAGTAGAGGATTTGACATTTATGTAATGGTATACTGGGCAGTTCCAATGGTATAATCTCATAACTCATTTCGGCGTGAATTCAAATTATTAATGTTTCTCTCCGTTACCCAACAATCACTTCCTCTATCGGCATTGAATAATTACGGTAAGAAAACAAACTTCTTTTATATAGTAGTTGCAATTTTTTCCTTCATATGTGAGTGCTGTGGCGACTGTGAGGAAACATGATACATTCGGTACATCCTACCAAAGACGCCTTAGCGGGGGGACCAATTGATTTAATCATGGGGGGTGAGGCTCTCCGATTGTGAAGTTTGGAGATAAATTCAATCACATTAATTTCAACGCTACACACATCTATACCTATGTGATTTTATACTTAGTATTCAAAATTCAAATAAACTTGCAATATATGTAAGAGCCAGTGTCATGTCAAAGTCAGTGTTGATAGAATTTTATGATTTAAATGGTAAGTAAATCTGAACAGACCGGCAACAAGGAGTGCTTGTCCCACTCAGATTGCGCTATCAGAGGCCGTGTGTTATCAACTTTTCTTAGATCTCGATATTTTCTCAGTGACGATGAGCATTGAAATTGTTGGGATCGGAACTCCGATGTTGGTATGATATCATCCTCTTTGAGCCTAGCACAAGCCCGTACAGATTTGTTTTTGGGCATCTCCCAAAATGCCTCATACTAATGGAGCTAGATGCATTCCTTTATACAAGAAAATTCTTCCTTGTTTCTCCGATGTGGAACATTGGATTTCTCATACCCAACATAAATATATAAATAAGAAGCTAATTGCAACGATTTACACATCAGTTGTTCACTTTTGCAATGTTCATATAAAATTTGAAAAGTTGCAAATTTTAACACAATTTGTTAACTTTTTGCAATTTTTTTTAACACAATTGGTTAATTTTTTGCAATTTTCAAATAAATTTAAAAACTTACAAATTTTAAAATATTTTTTATTTTTTATTTTCAAATTTAACATAATAATCATTTATTTTTGCAACTTTCACGTAAGTTTTCCACTGTTGTAATTTAAAATAACATTTTATTGTTTTACAAATTTAACTTCCAATTTTATTTTGCGGCTAATACATCTAATATGTTTAGTTGTATCAGTTATCCACAAATGCACGTGGATTTCGTTGAGCTTCACATCGCCGCGAAGAGTAATAATTGTAAACAAATTGAGAAGATGATTATTGTTTGTAGATGTGAATATTTTATATTGATGATTAACATTGTTTTAAAAGTTACATTTGAAGCTCAGTCAATTGAAAGACCCGGATTAAATATTTTGACAGAGTGTTGTGGGGTTCCGGATTGAATATTACACTGGAGAGACTCATTGTGGGAGTTCAAACAATATAATTATTACTACAATTCTCACATAAAAATTCCGACTAAATACCCTTATTGAAAAAAATTTTGATTCGTCGTGGGTTCAGCGACCCCATGGGCTCTAATGTAGAAATGTCCGTAGGCTAATTTCCAAAGATTCTTCGTCAATATTAAAATTTGCAATTTTTGATAATTCATGTAAGATTTGGAAAATTGATTAATGCATTAAAATGATAAAAGAAATTTAAAATGTTAGGTTAAAGTTTATCATATTGGAAAGCTTATGTGAAAATTTCAAAACAATTGATTTTTGGTTTAAATTTATGAAAAATAAAAAAGTGTATCAATTCTTGCAAATAATTCGTCAATCTAATATTTGAAGTAAAATTTCTCCCATTTCAACGTTCAGATTATCTGAACCTCAATTTCAAGGTTTTTTTATTGAATTTCAACATTATTGATAATTAAGCATGTACATGTCAATTGGGTCGACCACGTTTGAGTTTTCATGTTGGTGATGTTAGACTAATACTTTAATACACATCAATTTAAATATTTTTTTAGTTGTAATAATCTTATAGAGTTGACATTTTTCATCTATACGACTATAATCCTATCTTTTTTTTCCTCCTCGTACCGATTCATGCCAACTCATAAGCTTGAGTTTGGATTAATATCATAGAGCGAAACTTTTTGAGTGCACATTTCAATTCCAAATTTCCAAGCAAATTAAGGTTATTATTGAAAAAATTTCGACTAAAAATAATTTTAATCCAAATTAGTCTCCATTTAATAGGCTAGCAGGCCTTAATTTGAAACTCAAGTGAACTGTGTGTTGAGTTTTCCTATAAATAAAAGATAGTATCAATCAAGAAATTAAAATTAGATCTTCAAAAATGTTGGAAGAAAAGGGGACTTAATTTGGATTTTAGATCCATGAATTGACTTTTATCATGTGTAGTTTGTGGTTCCTACTGATAAATACTTACTCACAGATGGAGCTAAGTCCACGGCAACGAGATAACAGATAAAATTTAGAGGGTAAATGGGTCTAATTTACTTGTGAGTTACTCGTGATTACCTCGTAAAAACTTAAATCGACTTGAGTAGATCTAAAAATGAACTAATAGGATGACAAGGAGTTGAATTCACAACCTTGATCCAATCATTTCAGATTTGCTTATTCTAATGATTTAGTTGCTACTAAGAAAAGAACTCACTAACAATTACGAATTACGAACTCTAGTCTAGCAATTAATATCACGAGATATCAAGTAATTTTGATAATTTCAATGCTGATACGACAAGTCGACATAAATTGTACAATAATACTATGCTAATGCTCCTAACGCGGGGGTTTCACCAAACACACTAAACAAACAATATATTTCGGCATCATTCCATTCTCTGGTTTTCGATTACAAACGTGACGTAACTCGGCGACTACCACCAAAAGAAGGCGAGGGCATATTTGTCTTTGCAGCTCGGGACAAAAGGGTATGTGTTTCTACCAACAGGCCTTGCACGGTAGGAGGCGGTGGGCCCCGCTCCGGATTCCAAACGCTCAATGAAATGCAGTTAATTTATTAAATTAATTCCTGCGGAGAAAGGTGGAGCGGACACGTCACACACATGTGCGTGGTGGTAGCATCAGCTGGCTGACCGGATCAATCTGCAGCGTCCACGTGTACGGCTAGAGATTGCCCTGGAATATATTTTTTCTGGCCAGCGCAAAATCTTTAGCGCCAGCTCATCCGGCCCCACCACACCTACGTATTCTTCTATTTTGACAACTCGGTTTCCACTTCCTTTTTTTTATTTTTTTCCCTTAAAAATAATAACAATTTACGTAAATATAATAATATGTATATGCACGCAACAGTTTGCCAGCAAAGCAGGATTTAGCTCATCTTTCACAGTTATCTTATTTGTATTAAATGTGTAAACTAATATATATGTTACCATTATTGTGATAATTTAAATTTATTTACTCGTGAAATACAAAAAAATGGATTTGTAATAAAACTAAAAAAAGAACACTTCAAAGTTGGGGTACAGATGTAACTCTAGTTCTTTTAAATAAATATAATTTTTTAACTTTATTTTATGTGTAACCTTGATGACAAAGTCAAACCTATATAATGTAACTAAATATTTTTGAAAAATCTTAGGCTACCTAATGGAGAATGTAACATCAACTAATAGGGTAAATGAAGATCGTAAGATTAACTATAATAATAGAAATAATAGTCGATAATATTTTAAAATATGGGTATTTTTATAAATACACTATATAAAATTATCATGAAAAAAATTCATATGATATAAAAATTATCTAAAATTACTTGATATAGGATTATTCTTTTCAGGTACCAAGAACCCGGTTCAATACATTGTGTTTCTACACTATCGTTTGCATGTAACGTTAAAGAATTTGACCTCATAACGTAGTGTATCGAATCAGCTTCTCAGTGGGAGAAAAAGAAATCACTTTGTATCTGAATGTAGATAATGTAGATTTATATGAATTTTTGAATATTTTGTATTAGAAAGAAATGTGCATAGTTTATAATATTATTTATAATATTATTGACTACTTTTCCTCGGCAATGCCTTAAAAGATTACACCACTTCTATTAAGAAAATAGAATCTGCAACTCCCAATCTTATAGATTTCTTTCATATTTCTTCGAACTCTATATGTTGTTGCTCGTCGAAAGAAAAAAAGATATGGAAATTTAGTTTTTTTGTTAAGGTAATGTCGATTATCCATGTTGTCACCATGCAAGTGTTGAACGAGTAATGTTCTTTGGAATTAATACTGTACCTTAAAAATAAGTTGCTGAATAGTAAGAAAGATTAATTATTAAATCATTGTCTGGTTCGTTTTATTGAAAATGTTATTTATATTCAAAGCCTGTTTTACTTCCATAATATTTTCTATTTAAGAGCATTGAACATTAAATAATTTTTATTAATTTTAGAGAATTTAAAATTAAATAATATTTATTTATGTATATTTGCAATTATATATCACTTGTACACAGGCGTGACTTGATTGCACAATAGTCCTAGATGTCACTCTAGAGTACAAATATATCTTATTATCTTTTATCTTATTATAAGATACATATTCAAGTTTCGTTATAAACTTGTACAACCATTTTTATAAATTTAACATTTACTTGATCGGACATTCAATTGCATATTAACAAATATATATGATCCCCTTCAAAATAAAAAAACAAATATACGTATGATAATTGAAATTACATGTGAGCGACGAAGATTATGATAAAAGAACACCTATGGTAAAATGAAAATTTAAATCAAAATACCCCTTTAATGATAATGAATAATCGATCGTTATAAAAGTGGAAGACGATATTTTAAGTTTGACTTAATTATAGTTATAAGAGAAAAATTTTATGAGAATTTATATAGTTTCATCATTTTAAACATATATTATGTACCGCTGCTTTGATGATTTAGAATGCCGACTCGATAATGCAGATTCATTATCAGAAACGCTAAATGTATTAAAGGTGTCGAGAATAATTAAAAATATTTTTAAATAATTGTTAGGATCGTATTTTGAAATTATAGAAAACAGCGCATCCCGGCAAAATAAATAAATAAAATGGTGCATAAGAAAAAAGGAAAAATATGTAATTATATCCTAAAGTATAACCAATTATGCAATTATATCACAAAATTTTTAATGCTGTGCAATTATATCACGAAGTTGCATTTGTTATGTAATTATATCCTCAGTAGTTAACATTGTCAAAAATTTGCTTACGTGATCTTTAAACGTCGCGTTTTTAGTGACATGGTCATAAGTTATGTTGCAACAAGTTAAAATGACGTCATTTTTTATCATTTAGAAATGCTGTTGTTTATTAGTAGTAAAATGAAAAGATAAATCTGATTTCAAAAGGTTTCTAAAGAAAAAAA
Organism: Ocimum tenuiflorum; assembly: GCA_001278415.1. Lineage (NCBI taxonomy): Eukaryota > Viridiplantae > Streptophyta > Magnoliopsida > Lamiales > Lamiaceae > Ocimum > Ocimum tenuiflorum. Next base: position 1,236 of record AYJT01096783.1, on the reverse strand, counting down.
AAAACGATGTTGTTTTGATTCATTGCAACACAAATTATGATGACGTAATTAAAAACGCGATGTTTAACGGTCATATAAGCAAAATTTTGACGATATCAACTACTGAGGATATAATTATATAGAAAATAAAATATTGGAATATAATTGCATAACCAAATATATTTAGAATAGAATTGCATAATTGCTCATACTTTAAGATATAATTGCATCTTTTTCCGAAAAGAAAACGCATATCTTTTTTTACAATAGAAAATAATTTTTATAAACCAACATTTGTAAAGAGACACGTGTTGTGTGACGTGGATTGTTGGCTTGGCCTTCCCCTCTCTCTCTCTCTTTCCTCTTTCTTTCTTCATTCCTCCTCTTCTCCCTTTCTCTCTCTGAAACTTCACTGTACCGAAGCACATCTGTTGAGAGAGAAAAATGAATGCGAGCATTTTACAAGCATAAACAGGCTGTCCGTACCATAATTTCCTGTTCAAATTCCCGTTTTTCATATTTCCAGGTACTTTCATTTCTGAGTTTGCTGTTATTTGTTCGCAGCTGAAAAATTATCCACTTTTCGGTTGTATGTTAGCTGATCAAACTGAATTATCTTGTTTTTATTTCTGTTTATAATCTGGGTTAAGTGCTTTTGGTCATGGAATTTGTTTATGATGTTCTTTTGGAGCAATTAACTCTAGTGTATGGACTGGGGGAGAAAGAAGGAAGAAAATTTTTCATAGTATTTACTCCAATTTCGTGGTGTTGATTTGTAAAATCTGATGTAGAATGATTAGGGATTAGGACCTGTAGCGCTTCAATTATGGTTGTTATTTTGAATTTGGTGTTTCATACGATGATGATGAGCAAAAATACAGTACAATTATCGATTTACAGGTATTGGAGCGTTTCAGTTTCTACTCTTTGAGTTTCTGGTGTTCAAGTTGCAGTGAATGAGTTTTTCATGGTTTTCAGTTACGGAAATTTAGATGGTTGACGAGGGTAGATTTGTCATTTAAGACTAGTGTGCGCCTTGGACTGCTGCCAGTAGATTATTACTACAGTTTGGGGGTAACTGTAAGGACGAGAAAGCCCTTGGAATTGTCTTCCTCTCTAGAACTGTTGGTGGTTTGTGTCACACCAAACTAATTCAGTTATAACTTTACACTGGCCCTGTTTCAATTGTACTTTTTGGGTTTTCCTAATTCCTATTTGAAATGGACATTGCAAACAGTGAACCACAGTCTTATTTTC
>AYJT01096782.1:0-15919 GCA_001278415.1 Ocimum tenuiflorum | reverse complement strand
TTCATATTTTCTTGGTCTTAATCCACACTTGAGGTCTTCCACATTGACTTTGATTTGTTGTAAACTCTACTGGGAAGTACTTTGCAAGGTTTTATTTGAGGTCTTCCTTGACTTTGCAAGAATTCTAGATTTTTATCTAGCACTACTTTATGTGTTATTAGCATTATGCTCGTCTAATGTTTAATTTGTATCATTTTGATTTGAAATATAAGTCGTAGCTTCCATGTTGGCATAACATTGATACTTATGACTGTCATTAGGCAGAATATCGAAAGGTGTTAGCACATCATGGGAAACAGTGAAGAAGGAAAAGCTTCCAAGTTGGAAAAATCGTCTTCACCTGCGGTGGTGAGTATTATATGAAACTGTCATCCTGGTAATTTTAGAATGTTAAATTACCAACTGCAGCCCCAGTTTCATTGTATTCGTTAAGGAAATTTATTCATCCCATTCGTGTTGTGCTTATTTAGAGAAGGATCATATGATTTTGAGTAAATATCTTATCCTCGAGCAAGTTTCCTTTATTTTGTTGTTTACCATTTCGTGAATAATCAATATACCTCTGTTCCTGAGGAAGTTTAAATTTCGTTCCAACATTGGCAGGATCAGAATAACATGCATGTATATCCTGACTGGGCAGCAATGCAGGTTAGCATTATTACGTCCTTATAAGTTTTGACTTGCACTGAAGAATTCTTGTGCAGTAAAGTTGTTCTACTGTATCAAGTTCTTTTTATGGTTATTTTGGATGAATTCCCATCAGGCTTTCTATGGTCCCCGATTTGCTGTACCACCATACATGAACTCCCCTGTTGCTTCTCCACACACGCCACCCCCATATATGTGGGGTCCACCACAGGTATTGCCGTTTTTCGTAAGCAGTTAATTGAGTAGTTTGTTATTTGGATTTGTGCACTTGGAATACATATAAAGTCTATAACACTACGTTTTTGGTTTTCTCAGTCGATGATCCCTCCTTATGGAGCTCCATATGCTGCATTTTATGCTCATGGAGGAGTTTATGCACATCCTGGAGTTCCTGTGGTAAGTTTCGCATGTGTTTTCGACTTAAATTTGCTTTATTTAATCTGTTAAGACTTGCTCCCTTTGTAGTGACCACAAGCCAGAATAGTCTTTCACAATTTCTAGTTTTTCAGCTTCAATCACTAACTATGAAAATACAGGCTGGTAGTACTATGAGCATGGAAACACCAGTCAAGTCTTCAGAGAATACAACAGATGGAGGATTCGTGAAGAAGTTGAAAGAATTTGATGGGCTTGCTATATCAATAGGCAATGGGAATAGTGATGGTACTGAAACTGGAACTGACCGTAGATTGTCAGACAGGTATATTAGGTCGAAGGACTCAGCAATATGCCTTAAAATTACTTAGTATTTTAACATCTTCCATAACTATTTGACATTCATGAATAAATTCTTCTGGTCTTCCTGCCAATCTGAATAAACATAAATCTTGAATAATTGCTCAAATTTTGTCTCATTGACAGTGACGAGGCTGATGGTTCCAGTGACGGAAGTAATGGAGTTGCACCAGGGGTAAAGGGTTTATCTCACCATGATGTTTTCCTTCTATTTGTTCTAGTTGTTTGTGTTGTCTGAGAAAAGCATTGCTTATCATTTTAATCTGGTGTCATTTGATAGGCTGCTCATAACACCAAGAAGAGAAGTGTACAAGGATCTCCTGATAAAGGTAAAGCCAGATCTAATTGTGCTTGTTTCTATATGGTCTTTATTTATTTGCGTATACAAGATTGTGGAACTCGTTTTTCATGTATTTTGTATGCGTGCAAGTATTTTTTGATAGATAATCAATGAAATGCTTCGAGTATCTCCATTCCCCAAGAGAAGGATTTTGTCACTTTCTATGTAAATGATTGTGATATATCCCTATTTTATGTATCAATATAGATGCTGCATTTTGTTAAAGGTAAAAATGTTTTCTGTTGTCTAGCTCTAGGCGTAAAAATACAGTATGTGAATACAATTGCTACATATATCTCTATTAAGGGGGATGTTGAGCATGTTGAGTCTTGCAACTTTCTATCTGAAAATGCACAAGCACACAAGATTTATTTGCTAGTCTGAATTGTTTATTTGATCTTTTTAAACCATCCTCTAACAGAAGATGCGAAAGCTCATAAAAGAGGCAGTTTAGCTGAAGTTGGCCAAGTTTCTGAGAAGATAATGGATGCAATCCCTCTTGCTAATAAACCAGCAAAAGCAATGGAGAACGGAAATGGTGCATTGGATCTCAAAGACCCTTCCCTGAGTGCAAAGTCCAGCCCAAATAGTGTTCCACTGCAATCAATTCCGAACGAAAGCTGGTTGCAGGTCTGCTGAAGACATCTTGTTAATAATGATTATGTCTTCAATTGCACAGAATTTTGCTCAGCCAATTATACGAGTCTATAATCTTGGAAGTCTTATATTTCGGGTTGTGTTTCCACACGGTATTTGGTTGCAGAGTGAAAGAGAATTGAAAAGAGAGAGGAGAAAACAGTCCAACCGAGAATCTGCCCGAAGATCAAGACTGAGGAAACAGGTATGGCTGACCACAAAAGATCACCGTACAGAAATTTCCCAAAAAAATCAAGATTTCTTTATCACCCTTGAACGATTTCTCTGTTTCTCAGGCCGAGACTGAGGAACTAGCCGTCAAAGTTCAAGCACTAAATGCTGAAAACATGACCCTCAAATCTGAGATAAATAAACTAATTGAAAGCTCTGAGAAACTAAAGCATGAAAATGCTGTACTAATAGTACGTTGCCATTCTCACTCCCTCTATTACTCTCATGCTCTGTAAACTCACAAACGATCAATCTGACTTTGTAGGACAAACTAAAAGGCGCCCATCTAGGACAGACAGAGGAGGTAAACCCTCACAATATCGATGATCTGAGGCTGAAGCCAGTAGGCACCGTAAACCTACTTGCACGAGTTAACAACTCAGATTCATCTGATGTTGGAAACGATGACAGTGACTCGTACGAGAATAGTAGTCGTTCAGGAGCTAAACTTCACCAGCTTCTCGACAGTAGCCCCAGGACTGATGCTGTTGCAGCTGGTTGAAACCGAGCTTCGATCCCTCCTTGACTTTCGGTAATTTTCGCATAAGTAAGTCGAAAATCACCTCTAACAACAGTAATAGATGGTAAGAATTGGGGAAGTCTAATTTCATTGCATGATTATCTCAGCAAAGCCTTGAATGTATTTTAAATGTTCGGATTGCTGGGATGCTACAGATTAGTCGATGCATAATACATTATTCGAGACGTCGTATTTTAGAAGAAAGAAGTGTATTTTAAAGGGTGTCTAGTTTGTTTGCCCAAGACTTTGGTAGATCATATTATAGTGCATTTGGTTTTTAGTGATATTTGAGGTCAAGGAGATGTATGATGGTGTGAGGAAATACATCATATTTAGTGCTTAAATATTTTTTATGGTGTGCATGTTTTGGCTCTATTTTAGGGACTTCACATATTTGTGGTCCACTTATGGTACTTGAAAGTTCTGATATCATTCATACTTGCATCATTGATTGGATTTCATACTTATAAATAGAATATCATTCTCAATTTTTATTTCATATATTTTTCTACATATATTAGACACAAATTTTCCTCTTATCTAAAACTCCTATCACGTGTCACATATTGCTATCTTCATGTGTGACACATCATGTGTGACATGTAAGTGAAAGAAAAGGTGACTTGAATTTCTGTTGCTTCTTGTTTCAATCTCGTCAACACGTTCTCATCAGAAACTTGACATTATTTAAGAAAACAAGAACAAAAAAAGAAAAAAGGAAAACTTGCCATTTCCGTGAAAATGCTAAACTCAAATTCAAAATAAATAAAAAAAAATTCATTTTCAACTGCAAATACCGAAAACCCAAATTCAAATAAATATTCTCATTATATTCCTCTCCTAGTTATACTTTTTAAATATGATCAATGCATTTATTAAGTTCGCAATTTAAACACTTTGTTAATTTCAAATAATATCATAATAATTATTTAGTAACAATTTCAAAATATTATCAATAGTGTATTTATTAAATATAAAATACTAATTACCAAAAATTTTAAATTGGAGCCTTAGAATCTTCGTTCAATACTTTTTAGTGTCCATATTACGCTTAGGGTGTGGATGGGAGAAATCTAACCAAACTTTGGAGGAACTATTTTACCCTACTTCAATTCCAATTTGAAGACCACCAGTTCTAGAAATTCAATCTTCTTTTACCATGAGTTATTTAGTTTCGATCGTCGTTATATAGCTTACCATGTCTAGCTATAATCTTATTTTCTAGAAAAAACTAGTAAATGAATTCAATATTTTGATAGTTCATATATTGAATTCAATTTTTATCGATCGTTTTCATATTTTCTTAATTTTATTATAAATATTTGCTTATTGCCCGACAAACAATTTTGTAGGATTTGATAATGTGATTTAGATTAAGGACTACAATCATTGGATAAAATCGAGAGACTTGACATTATGACAATATATGTTTTTTTTTTTGTGGAATTGCATCTTTTCTATTATTTGTATGCATCAGTCCTGTTTGCTCATACAATTAGATATGCATTAGAATAGATTTCTTTATCAAGAGATAAGTTAGAATAGGTTTCCTCCACAAAGGGATAGGGTAGAATCTTCATTCTATTGTACTAGTGGATATGAGGAATGCAGTGCATATACAATAATTCCATTTATGAATACATTTCTCATGATCTTAAAGGTCAATGGTTCGAGTTTATATGGGGACATTAAGGTGAGTTTGTTCAATATTGTACTTAAGTTTTAATAAAAAAATCTATACTATGAGTATATTAGGGAGAATATCTGCTCCATGTTTCATTTGTAGATCCTGATGCAATTGTAACATGTAATATTGAGTTTTTGGGACTCAAAGAAGAAAAATTTTCAGAACCTCAAAATCATGAGGAGGTCTTCTGTCACACTGCGTAAATGATTTAGATGGATTTTGGTTTAAAATTCAGGAATAATATGAGTTTGGTTTTAGAATCTAGAAAATAAAGTAAAAAAACAAAAGGACGAAGCCTTCCTCTATTTTATCTCTTGCATCCAATGGGATGAAAGGTATGTGTTTTTTACAATTTTTGATTCAGCATAATACCTGAAGAGAGTAATAATTAGATATTTTTCCAAATACTAATTACACAATGGTTTATATTACACAACCAGAATGATTATAATTATGTGTGTACTGACTAATGAAAATAGGTTATGATAAATATTTGTCACTAAGAATATGAATTTATCTCCATTAATTAGTACATATATTAATAGTTCGGTATAATACAAGATCAAGATGTAAGATCTCAATCTCGAAATAAATGAAAGCAATAGAAAGTGAATTGTCATTTATCAAGGCCAAGTAGTCTTTAGTTTCCCGAGGCAGAAACTAAATTATTACAAGATGTCTACCAATCCAATATAAATATTGCACTTTTTTAATGATATATATATATATATATATTAATGCAATGCTCCCATCTCAATTCTTGCCTAACTTTTTCCTCTCTTCTCCTGCTCAAATATTTCTTTTTCTTCCACAACTCTTCAGCACCAGGGTTTGTTTTCTTTTATTATTTATTTATTTATTTTTTTAGCCATGGTATGATTTCCTTCATCTTTAATGCTTCACATCACTTAAATAATTTTTGGTTACTACATTATTAGCACTTGAATAACACACGCATATTTTAGTGCTGATTGTAATGACATGATTATCTGAGATTCTTTGATTCCTGACTGCTTGTATAACCTTAGTTGTAACGATCTTTAAAGTAATGAATTCGATTTCTTCCTAAAAGATACATGCGCGTGCACACATGCTTTATTTATTAAAGGGGAAATAATGTATTTACTGTCTACGTACTTGATGTTTCATCAAATTTCAGTATCCCATATTAAAAATTCAAAAAATTATTTCATAGATATTGTACAAATTGAAAGTATAGATTTTGTTTTATTATTGGTGACATTTTAATTCCCGAAACATACGAATAATATAGGATTCTATATTTCCCTCCATCTTGGATTTAAAATTGGAACCCCACTTATGTCTGACATTTCATTCCTGTATATTATTAGACGTATTTTTGTCATGTTTTTGAGTAATGTTTGTGGGGGCTAAAGATAAAAACATGTCCAAGATTTGAAATTCTAATTTCTACTCAAGCAGAACTTTTCCCTCAAATCATTTAAACATTGATCAAACTCTCAATTGGGTGATAAATTATTCAAAAATTTTCAATTATATGACAAATTATGTAGATTTTGTTTATTTATATGACATATTGTTTTCTCTGGTGACGAAAAACTGACTGTGCATCATCGAATTGTTCAATTTTTTGCTTTAATCAATTTTCCATCACCACACTAAAGTGGTGAAAAAAATATGTACAATTAGCTTTTAATTGGAGGAAAAATAATTCATTATATAATCAAATAAAATTATATAATTAATTATGTAATTAAAAATTCGGATAGTTTGAGGTGTAAATGAAAATTTTCGAGTACTGTATTTGGTAAACCCTCACTATTTGGCTGGTAACAAGAACTGCTGTCCAATCAGGCGCATTTAATATTGCAAAATCTTTATTAACTATTAAAGCTCAAATTTTGAAATCAAGGCGTTTAAAAATATTTGAATTTCGACATAAACACTGTCCCATTTGTGCTAATCATTTATTTCGCAATTAATTGTCACAATTAATTTACAAAAAATGTGGGAGCTGTGGGCTAGGATTGGCTCATTTTTGGCCGATTGGATTCCTTGTTACACAATGGTATTATACGTTATGTTACATTGCTTGGATTGTTGATAAATGTACGAATCAATGGAAATAAATCATGTCCCCAATAAAGAAAAATTCTATCATAATTAATCTCTATCGATTTGTACACTTGTCAAAAATCCAACTAATGTAGCACAATGCGTAACACAATTGTGTAATAGGGGGATCTGGACTGTATTTTAGGAGGGTGTTGTACCTCTTGCCCTATTCCTTCCACCACTGATTTGATGAGTTGTACATCAAAATCCGGCGCATTTTAGCGTATCTTGTCGACCGTTTGTACAATTACATGTACTTATTACACGTATCTTTTTCTCCGCATCTTGTATCTTCCCATAGGAGCAAACAATCATCCATGAAAAAAAAAATCTGATTTCTCTAATTTTAAATCCCGCTTTCTTTAATTACTGCACATGAATGTCTCATTTTTTTATTTCAAGCCATCCCATGTTCCCACATTCCTGCTTGTCAGCTTGGGTTACGTTACTCCGGAATTGTTTGTTTTTGAATCTAAACTGGAGTTAATTAATGCTTAATTAAGGTCGGGATTGCATCGCGCTTCATTAATGGGCTGTGCACATTACGTGTTTGTTAAAAGTTTTCATCATTGTTGCTTACTGTTTTGGATTGTCTGCTTGTTTTCTTGAGATGGGCTTTCTTGAATCTGAATGTTTCGCGTGAAATTTCCCAGCTTTGTTGCTGAGTTACTCCAGTTATAACTTTACTGGAATTGAGATTTTTGTTTGAAATGTGAAAAAACTGCAAGGAGCTTTCATTTCTTGATTCTGTTAGATTTGTTTGTTCTCTTGAAATCGCTCTCTTTCGTTTACAAGATTTTGCAGTGTTTGTGGGTAGGGGGTTTTACTTGTCAATTTTCGGGTTTGTTTGGGTTTCTGTAATTTGTGAGTTTGGCACCATTTCTTGTATTACTTCATATTTCGATTTGGAGGAGTGTCGTCTTAGAATTTTGGTTGGAGGAATTATGCCACATGTCGAAGAAATTAGTCAAAGTGATGGGGTTGTAAAGGAATGTGAATGTATTTATAACTTATCTCAGCAAGAATTTGAGTGAAGGGAGTTTCCTGAATCTGAGGGAGGCAGCCTTGAAAATGTTGAAAAGTTGGTTATAAATTTGTTTCATTGGCTGCCAATTTTTCCCACAAGAAAGGTGTTGGAAATAGATAGACTAAGAATAAGCTGTCATAGTGAAATTTGTTTCCTTCATTTCTGGCGACGGGATTATTCACATTCGAGTAGTTTGTTAGGATTTAGGTCATATTTTGGTTGGAGGAAACAAACGCGTATTTTTCCGTGGCTGCTGCGAGGAATGGGGCATTCTGCAGCAGTTTGGGATCATAGAGCTTCACTTGAATTGACAAAGGACTGGAATGGGATTGATCAAGTTGTGCTTCGGAATCCTCAAGGAGCGTCAGCACGAGTAAGATTCTAAAGTTTGATGTTTTCTGATGCAGAATTCGCAAAATAGATCTGTGCACATTTAGAGGGTATTTTGTAGTTCTTTCAATAATGAATTTGTGAAAAAATTCAGGTTAGCTTGTATGGAGCACAAGTTATTTCGTGGAGGAATGATAGAGGCGAAGAACTTCTTTTCACCAGTAGTAAGGTGTGTGCTTTCTATCCTAATTAATAGAAAAGAGACATTTTTTTCTTTTACAGTTGTAATTTTTGCATTATATTAGGTGCTGATTAGGAATATTTACACGAACAGACAAGAATGTGATTGATTGGAGTAAAACTAACATTTGAATAAATTTAAATTCCATCTGTCAAAAGAGAAGATGAAGTAGAACAGTATGTATTCTAAAGTAATATGTTATGTACTTGAAAAATAGTTCATGTTGTATAATCCTAATGCAATTTGTATATCTTCACGTTAGTTGATTTAAAGTTTAGACCAAGCATATCTTGAATAGTAGTGATCACACATTTATCGAAACATTGTTTTCAGGCAGTAGGAAGAGTAGGTTTTAAACAGTTAAATCTTATAGTTCTTGTTTACTTAATTTTTACAGTCTGTGTCTAAAATACTTTGGAGCAATCAATAACTGTTGAGGTAATTCTAGTATGGCATATTTAATTTCAATGTTTAGTAATCTCCGGTGTTACTGATTAATCGGCAAATTAATACTGTGATGGGAGTTCTATCTTCTATTTCATATAGTGTTCATGCGAATCAAATTTCGTTTCAAGATATACACATCTTAAAATGTCCAAGAAAATGCTTGCGACACTTGGTTGAGCAACTAGAGGGAAACGTTACGTTGACACTGCGAAGTTTAATAGTTTCATGTTGCTGAATTTCATGCAAATACACGGTAGTTCACCAGAGAACCTTCATTTCTGTGTCAAAATTTTGGCTTCTGTTGCTGCGAAATGATGAATATTTATAACAAACAAGCATAACATGTTTCAGTTTCGTCTCGGCTATGCCCACATTTTTTGTTTATTAGTGTTTAGCTATGAATACCATATTTTGTAGGCCATCTTCAAGTCTCCAAAAGCAATGCGGGGAGGCATCTTCATTTGTTTCCCACAGGTACACCATTGATTTTTCGCATACTTTGCCATTATTTTAAAAAGCTTGTGAATCTTATTTGCCTTATATCTTATCTATGCTTCAGTTTGGGAATATTTCGCTCGAGCAGCATGGTTTTTCCCGGAACAAAATTTGGACAATCGAGGATGATCCTCCTCCATTGCATCCAAACGATTCTCTTGGCAAATCGTTTGTTGATTTACTACTTAAACCTGCCGAAGAAGATTTGAAGTTCTGGCCTCATAGGTAAAACTCTAATATTTATGGGCTTTTTTTTTTTAATCAGTCATATGACACTAATTTAACACCAAGATTTTCTGACTCCTCTTTCTCGCCTTCTCTCAGCTTTGAATTTCGTCTTCGAGTTTCGTTAACATCGGATGGAAACTTGATACTGATATCTCGTATTAGAAACATAAATGGAAAGCCTTTCAGTTTCTCATTGGGTTATCATACGCACTTTTCTGTTTCGGACATAAGGTAAATAGCCGAAGTCTAGACTCCACATCCTTTTATTGTGCCTATTACGGAAATAAATTACTAGGCATTGAAACTTAATATTCTTCATTCCAATCGCCTTTTCTCGTATTTTGAACAGTGAAGTGAGGATAGAAGGTTTAGAAACTCTGGACTACCTCGACAACCTCTGCCAAAGGGAACGCTTCACAGAGCAAGGCGATGCCATAACGTTTGAATCAGAGGTAGAAATTTTCTTCCACTTTTAAGTGTTGCAGTTTTAGTGTGAGCTATGCTTTTCTGTTTCTTTGTAAATGAAAATGTGGAGTTGTTCTCTTTAATCTTAGGCTCCGTTTGTTTACGTTTTTCTCTGCAAAAGTGCACTTCACATTCTTCAGGAAAAGGATGCCCTCCAAAATCTATTCAAATTCCATCTCTAGTTTTCTTTCCCTCCTCAAACACACCCTTAGGCTATGTTTGTTTACATTTTTCTTTTTTTCCTGAAAAGAGCACTTTGCATTTTCCAAAAAAATAATTCCCTTCAAAATACATTCAAGATTCATCTCTACCTTCTTACCCTCCTCAACTAAATACATGTAAACAAACAACTTCTCATTACTTTTTCAATGTACTTACTTCACTTTTTAAAACAAGCTTCAAACATAGCCTTAGTGCTTCTGCTGTCTGCGTTTTTGCGTTTTTTACTTTCCGGTGATGGATTTGCTTCGTTCCCATCTCTAGATAGACCGAGTTTATCTAAGCTCTCCCAAATGCATCGCTGTTCTTGATCACGAGAGGAAACGAACATACATCATCAGAAAGGAAGGCCTTCCCGATATCGGTATGCATGCACTCGTTATCATTTTCCTCGAGCTCACAACGTCTAGTTCATTGCCTTAAACCCGAAAATTTTCTTTCATTGTAGTCGTATGGAATCCTTGGGAGAAGAAGTCAAAAGCAATGGCAGATTTTGGCGACGAAGAATACAAGCAGATGCTATGCGTGAACGCGGCCGCAGTAGAGAAGAATATTACCCTGAAACCGGGCGAGGGATGGACAGGGCGAGTCGAGCTTGCTGCTGTGCCGTCTAGCTTTTGTTGCGACGACCTTGATCCGCATCTCAAGTTTTTCTGATGCTCGGCTCGAGATCGTTTCGTTCAAGGATATGGGAAGCCTGTGGTTTTTGGAAATGGCTTTGCATGTCTAGGAATTGAGGTTCTTAATTGTTGCTCTCTTTTAGCTGGCCTTGCTGATTACTTGTCATGTGCTCAGTGTTAGCCTTTTCTTGAACAACATTAGTGTGTAATTTGTGGGGTGATGCTTTTTGGACAAACTGCACACAAAAACACTTGTATCATCAATTCAACAGTTTGCCAGAAATTGAATCTACAAAGTTGAAATTCTAATGCTCCACGCTAGCATTTTTACATCCACGTGTCCAATAGAATACTTTATTTTATGTTGATATGTTATGTTATCCATACTTTGTTAATATTTTTAATTTTTATTGTGAGAGTGACTTTAAAAATGAATATATGCTTTTTTGTTCAATATTTGATGCTTTTTGGTTACATATTTTGTGCTTAAAAATCATCATGATTTTTTAAAGCAGAAGTTAAAAGATAAAAAACCATAAAATTTTCAAATAAAAAAATTTCAATGGTATATTTTTTAGATCCTAAAGTCCAGATTCATTTTCATCTTTATATTTATTCTCATCTAATCTCTTCTATATATTATAAAGTTTAAAAAGACATATTAAACTATTAATCTATAATATATAAAAAGGCACACTATAGTCAGTTATATAAGTTATTAAATGACATAAATATAAAAGAAAAATTAAATTAGTGAAAATGTAATGTTTCTAAGAGAAATGACAAAACGTCTTTTTATTTGGCTTTTTACTGTTAATATACATTATAACATAAATATATCAATAAGCAAAATAAAAGGAAAAGAAAATAGTTTCATGTTTTTCCAAGGAAAAGTGAGAGAAATTTAATTTAGATGAACTCTTCTCCTTTAGTACACGAACTAGATTGGCACTCTACAAAGTTGTAGTCAAGATTGAACTTTGCCAACTTGTGTCTCATAATCCTACCTTGATATACTTCCACCTTCTACTACTCCCTGCCTCTAGCAGATCGTAAAGCTCGAACGCTCGCAGAGGCTATACACCTCTGCGAGATTCTAACTGCTTGGTGTTTCCAGTAATACCTGTGAGATAGAAACAAGTTTTTTCGAGAGAAACAAGAGTCGAACGTATGAGATAAACTACGGTGTGAACGTGCAGAAAGCCTTACTTGGCGAATGTAAGTTGCCACTGCTTTGCAGCCCTCTATCGCTAGTTGCATGACATTTTCAAATATATCCATCTGTAGTTTGGAATCCATCTACAAGGAAGATGAGGTTATTGGTTAGTTCAAGCATAAATATATATGCTGATTCTACCGGCTTTGCCATCTTGAATAGCAACAAAGTCGATTTACTCGTGGTTATAAGTCCCGTTTTGTTCTGGTTCCAATAGTTGCACTTTTAGTCCCATATGTGCATTTTTGGTCCCACCATTACTGATCTTTTGCAAATTTAGTTTAAAAAGTTTGTATTTGCGCATTCAAAACGGATATAACCCATATATAAATGCGTACGCGATTTTTTGGGACTAAAAGTGCAAAAATTTATTAATAATGAGATAAAAAATGTAAGTATGAGACTAAAAGTGCAACTATTGGGTCAAAATGAAATGGAATTGTGTTTTGTGGGACTGAAAAAACAATTCACTCGTTATAAGCAAGGTCGAAGAATAAGAACCAAAAAGTTGCAGAAAATGAAGTTTGAATGCATTAGAAAGGACCTGAAGGAGGGTCACTTTGTCCAACTTAGGCAGAACGCCAACAGTAACATCAGCTCCACCAGCGCTATCTTCCACATAGTTCAGATCTGCGTTTAAATTCAATACTCAAGACCCGCTTTTCAAGTTCTAAATGCTAATAGGATTATATACAAGCAGCATGAGAAAAGAGATAGAATGTAGAATGATTTCGATGAGTGTCAACTACCGAGCAGGGGGGGTTCCGCTGAGGTATCCAGCACTACAAGAGGTAACAATATCGGACATTGGAATACCGGCATCAGCAAGGGCCAGGGTTGCTGCATTTATGCATGCCGATCTAGTTCCTGAACAATTAGATGAGCTATGGATAGTGAGAATCAAATGCTCACCGATGGAACAGAGATAATGTTGTCTTACCTCCATCTGCTTGGATAACTTGGACAAAGATGTCTTATCTGCAAAACAGAAATAACAAGAACTGCACTCAAGATTGAAAAAAAAAAACAATAATAAAACCAATTGAGGCCTTTGAGAGTGTAAGGTTTCGATTTTGTTGGATACGAACCTGAGATCGGGGCATCAGATGAGTCAAAATGCATGCTTCCATTGTCTGATGAATGACCAAAGATATCTCTGTAGATCGCCCATACATAGGAACTTAGTATACGCAAACAGAAACTTTGAGCACACCAGAAACAAATGAGAGTGTCCAGGTGTTAAGGAAGAACAATAATGAACAAAGTTATATCAGCTGCAAAAAGTGGAGTACATATTTATGCTTTGTATCGAATCGAGTTGCGTTAATGGATTGGTCGTTTAAGTCCCAAAAGAGAATGGTGTCTGTAGACAACACAAGGAAAATGCACATAGTGATATGCCAACTATAAACTTCAAATTCCCTTAAAAAAATGGACTATAAACGTCAAATACCTGTCACCCTTAGGTTTCCTCGTTCGATCTCCGGTACTGAAATTAGCCATGCTATACTCACAGCGAACCTATCAGCCATACATCACCGGTCAATTCCTTATTATGATGGCCATGGCTAAAACACGAAAACCTGAACAATGAATGCATAAGGTGAGATAATTACCAGTGCCTGATCATTACTTTGTTGGCTCCTATTTTGGACCTGAAAGATAATCAACATAAAGATCACATTTTCAAAAAGAAATCTAACAATTTTCCAGACAAGAAATCAATGCCTGCAAACAGCAGAAGACTTCCTCTTTAATATAGTGTGCTGAGGAACGTGACATGAAAAAAATAGAAGCATTCGAATAAGCATACTTTACATGCATATATTGATTTACGATATAATTTCTTTAAAATTAGATTTCAGCCTTATGAGTATCATGAATGCAAGAAATGAGAAACTATCGTTGGCATTGACATGATATTCCAAGGCTGAGAAAAGAAAGCACCTCACAGAAGATGAATCAAAAGAAATACGGCAAAAGATTTAAGATGGTCTAAATGATTTAGGCGGGTTTAAATAAGCCAATCCCACCAACCCGAACTCAAACCCGCCTAAATAATTTAGGTAACCTCGAAAAGTATTGCGGCTCTGTTACAGAATCAAATTTACACATTGCAACCAGGGGCGGACCCATGTTGGGGCACCTGGCGTCGGTCGACCCCACAACAAATCGAAAATTCGCAGGTATAGATCTGTATGTTATTGTATTTTTGGCTTTGTTTTGATACTAACGAAGAAGAGAAAGTAAAGATAGGAAGAAAAATAAAAGTTTTAATCTTGAAAGATTTTAAGGTAATTATGTCGTAGGCCTACGCGCGCGCGCACTCGCGACCGCACGAGATTCAAATTCTGGGTCCGCCCCTGATTGCAACACAGGCATTTCATAATGTGAAACCAACGCTAAATTTCTAAATCACATAACGAATGAGGTTGCTCAATAAAACAATTTCAGCGAAAATCATAAAAATCTCTTTATTGTTGAGAAAGCAAAGCACCTCTCTGGGGCCATAAACGGCGGCAATGACTTTCGTGTTCCCCATTTCGAAAACAGCTGAGCTGCAATCAACACCACAGACTGAATTCAACTTCTCTACAACTTTTAGGTTAATTGATTGAATCTTTACCCGTCGGCTTTTGAAACGACGCCTATATCTGCACGAAGCTGCCTCATCTGAAATCACGAAAAAATTAAATTGCAATTACAAAAACTCAGAGCTACAACAGTTGAATATTGATTTCGAAAAAGAAGAATGAAACCTCCATAGGACGGCCACCGTCCAATCGAAGACCTTCGGGTTAACATGCTCCATTTTAGTGCAGACTGAGGAGAGAGGGCCGCCGCGCGCCGCCGCGATGGTGGTGGTGGTGTTCTCTGTGAGCGGCTTCGAGCGAAATATGGGCCTGAAAACTGAGGCCCGTATAAATGTGCACCCAAAATTTATGGGCCATAAAACTGAGGCCCATAAATATATGGATCAGTCCTTTATTAGGCAGGTAATATTGGAAAAAATTCATTAGATCGCCTAAATCATTTAGGCGGATTTAAATAGTTCATTCCTACCAACTCAACCCAAATCTGTCCCGGATACTAAATTCAAACTCATATCCCTCCTGTATTTTAAACCAAAACCCGTCTAAATCATTTAGGTTGTCTAACCGGAGACCTCTTCGATAATATTAGGCTTTCTTGTAGAATTGGAGAATTATTATGAGATAATTATCACTCATCTAACTGTGTGCGATATACTTTACTCATATTTATAGCATTTGTCTTTGAATTTGTGACAATCACAAGTAGGGATATCAGTCGAGTCAATTCACCGCACTTCGAATCGGCTTTATTGGGCTACATGATATTTCTGATTAAGTTGATTGAAGTTAAATTTATTTTAAGTTGCAAAATTCTCAACTCTAATCCTTCGGTTTTCATGACTAATCTGTCGAATTATATTTTATATTCTATTTTTTTATTACGTGTATATCCTTATATTACGATTCTTTTGTTTTCATAATATGCATTTTCTTATACTCTTGGTAAGTTATACACACTTTTATTGTGAATGTTTGAAATGAAACTGTCCATTATATTACACTGTGTATACGAATTAAACTGACATATACAGCAATCGAGAGTATTTAAAAAAATTAAACAAAATTTTTTCAATTAATTAAATCGAAATATATCGGGAACACATGATAATCCAATCCCCATTTTTATTGTGATTCATCCAAATA
>AYJT01096733.1:0-11558 GCA_001278415.1 Ocimum tenuiflorum | reverse complement strand
GACGGAGATGGAGGTGAATCCATATACCAGAGCTGAGCGAGATCCAGAAAAATTAGAGGATGATGAATAATGTTGTATGTGATTTTGATTGGCAGAGGGCGTTTGTGTTGTGGTGTGGTTTGTGTGTGTGTGTAAATGTGTTTATATTTATATTTTTATTCGTAAATGATTGTTGAGTGTGAGCTGTGAAGACAGAGAAACTGATGAAAGTCCCAAATAATATTTATTACACGCTGCGTCCAAAAATAAGGATGTGGTAAAAACTAATAACCAAATAGCCTTCAATAGAAACGCGTCATGACGCGGCTATTAACGGCTGTTATCTGTCGTCCGAATTTTAGATAGTTTAGATATATGTTAAGTCATACATGGTTGGTAAATAAAATGTGAGATTATTTCTCTTGTGTGAAATATTATAATAAAATATGAAGATACTTTGAATCTAATAATTACTTGAGTAAATATATATTTTCTATAATATAACGCAATTCATTCTGTTAAATTCATAAGTATAAGTGAAAGATGTCATTTAAGATTAAAAAAATGTTTATATACTTCAACAATTTCAATTATTTACATTGTGTTGATTTATAAATACTAATTAACGGCGATCTACCCATTTTCCAAATAGTCCAAGAAATATAA
Source organism: Ocimum tenuiflorum (assembly GCA_001278415.1). Classification (NCBI taxonomy): domain Eukaryota; kingdom Viridiplantae; phylum Streptophyta; class Magnoliopsida; order Lamiales; family Lamiaceae; genus Ocimum; species Ocimum tenuiflorum. The sequence goes on along the minus strand of AYJT01096733.1, from coordinate 10,913 downwards.
AGTTGAATGAAAAAGATATAAAGCATTATAATTAACGTTTTCTAAAAAATGCAATTCATGAAATGTATTGCAACAACCAAAAATCTTCTTGTCTTAAATGTCCAAATGCGAGAATTCATGTTGATTTAGCAACATATATAATAAAACTTATTTCAAAATCTCATTTATAATGGCAAAATTAATTAAATATAATAAACATGTTTAAAAAATTAGATAATCCAATTCTCTACCTTTTACATGTACTTTTTCTTTCCAATAATGAATTGTGTTTTAAAATATATTGTTAATAGAACATAGAAGAGAAGATCATTGTTAATTTAGATCAGACTTTAAGAGATGCATATATTTTAGAGCTCAGTAATATTACAATGAAACAAAAAATTTCTAATCTAAATCAGCATAAGAAACATAGTACTTTATTTTTTTTTGGTAATTTAGCCATCACACTCGTAATAGTTCAAAATCAACATTCACAGAGGCAGCCGCTCATGCGTTTACATTTCAAATTGACAAATTTATTGCAGTTGCCAACTTACCATTGCATAAGTCAATATATAGAATATCCAACTCAGCCACACACAATTTCACAGCTGATTTCCTCGATAATAAAATTGATAAATAATAATAGTCAACCAACAGCCGTTGGAAGGAGAAACTAACGGCGTTAAGCCTTATCGTGCAAAATGGACTAGTCAGGATTTTTGAAACAATATAATTGCAAGTTGAAAATAAATTAATGAGTCAAACGAAGGGCGAAAGCAGGCGCGGCGCGGAGGGGGAGCCGGCTGGCGTGGCGCGTGGCCACACGCGAGGAAGATTCGCGGGAGTTTGATGGATTTATTGGAAACCAACTGCTGAGTGCTTCCAATGGGGATTACGCGTGACGATGGTGTCCCCACGGGCCATTTTGTCTTCATCATTTCCCATCAATTTCTCCAATCTTTAAGCCTTAAACTTTTTATATCATGCATATGAAATTGACTAAAAACAAGTACATGGAAACTGAACCCCGAGTAGCCAGTAATCGATATGGTGATGTTACACTGTCTTTTACAAGTACAGTTTACATTTTATATGTGAATTGCACGTTAGTATATGGACCACTTATATAAGTGCGAAGCTAGGGTGGATTTGAAATAATATGTATAAAATCTATGATACCACTTGTAACACTGTGTATTTCGAATTGACAGATTGCATATTCCCATCATTTACTTTCTATCACAGCCGTGTTTGGTCAGACATACCCTGAAACTTTAGGTCAAATCCATTTGGAAGCTGCTGTGAATGCTCGCGCTTAGTGCAATGGAATGTGTGTGTTTATTTATCTCTTGATTCGAAATGATAGCAGACCTGAAAAGGATCTTGATTCAACAAGCGTTAATTCTTGGTGTTTAATTGATATTTAGGTGGAATAAGATCACCAAAAGAAATGCAGCATGTGGTAAGGAAAGCACATATCAAGTTTTGCAAGCTATTTTGAGTGTACAATTTTGCTCACGTATAGTCTCAAAATTCGTTTAATTTAGACATGGATTCAGTTTATTCATGCTCAACTCACTCGCTTGAAAGTCTAAAATGGGCCATTGTTTGTCTGCGTCTATGCAGCATCGATCACTCCTGCCATTACATTTTATGAGTTTTCTAATAATTTTATTAGAATTAAATATTGTGTGATATTATATAAAAGATCATCCTAGTGTATTATTAAAATTGGACTAGGCCCGAGAAAAGTATTATCTCTTGGTATCAGAAAATAATAAAAGGTGTTAGATTGACAAGTTGGACTCGGATATTGGCAAATTGAATTGGGTTATTGTATTTCCTTCTTTGGATAATGAAATGGGCTCATTACTTCACAGCACATCAGTCCGATTCATCCATATCGCCACAGTTCTCTTTTCTTTTTTTTGAATTAAAGTATAATATTAAATAAACTAATGCAGATGTTTCCACAAAGACTCGAACCCGTGAGCTTTAATATCATGAAAAAGATGTTTATCACTGCACCCCGAAGTGGTAGATGTCATAATTCTCCTTAACTATTAGTGGTACTATGAAGTGAATGATGGCACCATTTCACCTTCGACAACACCAATATCAACTCACCACACCACTAGTTCATTTTTGTTTTGCCCACATATGACTCGCCACTTGATTCCTTAAATGTATCGTCCTTTTTATGTTCAATTTCTCAGTTTTCGTGCTATTTTTGCTGCTAGAAATTTTGGAGCAATATGATTCAAGACGACATGCAAGCTCTGATTTACATAATGAAGAAAGCACCCTGTATATAGAAGCGTTGCTATGGAAACTCATCTAGTTGCATAATTTGTTGGGTAATTTATTGTAAAAATTGATTAGATAATAAATATAAATTCCTAGTCGATAAATTTGGCACTAGACCCTCACATTTGCGATGAGTTAGTTCTACGTTTGCCTCACACGTGGGGTCTACTCCACATGTGATTTGCAGTAGGTAGTGCCAAAATAGGTGGCATAAACTTTTCCGGAAATAGAAATACACTTGGAAACTTTTAGAAATTAGAACGTTACAGAAAAAATATATATTCGTATACATATTGTTCGGTGTAGTACAGGCCTCCCTCAGACCCTCTCTCTTTATAGAGCAGTGATACAAAACCCTAAATGGGGTTCAATTCGCCGCCAGATTGATCTCCTCTTATATGAATTTATGATCCTCTGTCTCATTCAGTGTTCTTGCATAATAAACTACAGACCAATCCCACTTCAGAGGCAGCTTGGATTTTTCTGTCTCTTTTTAATCAGAACAATGCAATATTTCACATTTATGTGAGATTCATTGATGGAAAATGGACAAGACTCGTTTGATTTACGGTTACTCAACCTACGCTGAAAGTGAGTTTTCATTTGTTTTTTTTTTGGTTGGGTCGTTTCGATGACTTTATTAATCTTCAGGAACTGAGTTTTCTGTAGAACTGATTGTCCAAGCTAAGATTTTCATGAGCTTAGAACTCTAATATTCAATCTTAATTTTCGTGGATTTTAGTATTGAATAAAATTAATGTTTTTTTTTTTTTCTCGCTGCATTTATCGAGTTTTGATGTTGCTGGTGTTACTTTAAGCTCTTCTTTGTATGTGGAATGAACAGCTGATAACTGTTGCATTTGATTCCGCTAAGAATCATGTTGCCTGAATTGGATAGAAGGCCTATGATGGGAAATAATGAAAATTCATTTGGAGATGAGTTTGAGAAGGAGATAAGTTTCTTGCTCCGTGAACAGAGGAGACAAGAGGCCGATGATCTTGAAAAGGAGCTTAATTTGTATAGGAGTGGATCAGCTCCACCTACTGTGGATGGTTCACTAAGTTCTATTGGTGGATTATTAAACCATGGTGTTGCTGGGGGTTCCACATTTACTGATTTTTCGAAAAGTAAGAGTGGCAATGGCTTCCTGTCTGAGGAGGAGCTTAGGTCTGATCCCGCGTACTTATCTTACTATTACTCAAATGCAAATTTGAACCCAAGGCTTCCACCTCCTCTTCTATCGAGGGAGGATTGGCGGTATGCTCAGCGGTTGCAAGGGGGGAGCTCGGCGATTGGTGATAGGAGGAAGGTTAATAGGGATGATAATGGCTGTGGTGGGACATCCATGTTTCCAATGCCACCTAATTTTAACTCGAAGAAGCGAGAGAGTGAGGACAAGGACAAATTTCAGGGTCCTATGGAATGGGGTGGCGATGGACTTATTGGTTTGCCTGGATTAGAACTAGGTACCGCAGCTATATTTAAGGTAAGTGGTGTGCACTATCCTGCTCTTTCTGTTAAAAGTGCTTTTTTTCCCATAATTCTGACATTTTTTCCTTCCAAAATTGAATTTTGATATGTGATTGTGGTGTTGGGATATTCCAGCTTTCTTATGTCATGGTTTAAGTGTTTTGATTGCTGATTTCGTGAACTGTGGTATATCTTGGCATGCATGCTAACAATCTGACAAGATTGGATGCGGTCCTTTGATTTACATATCTTATATGTGACAATAAAACTAATATCTAAACCATATAGTTGTTTAGTCCCTTGTCCTACTTGCGGACTGAGTATTTTGTTTTGGAATAGATATCTATATAATTTCTTTCTTTTTCAATCCATTGTAGCCAACTTTGTACACGCATGATGCATCGTTGGATGAAATGTATCCACTTTCTTCAAATTTTACATCTTTATTGAACTTTTGGATAAACCTAAGCTTCTCTTGCACTGTGGACTACCTGTTCCATTTTCACTGTTCTTTTTAGCTTGTCTGAGTTCTTATTATACATGCAGGATGACTTGAACTGTACTACTGATTCTACACTCCCGACAAGACCGGCTAGCAGAAATGCTTTTGATGAGACTGCCAATGCCCTGGGCTCAGCAGAGGCTGAGCTGACTCAACTGTATGGAGATTTTACATCATCGGACGTATTACTCTCGGCTTCAAATATGCAGAGCTCATCAGGTGCTCAACATGCAGGAGCACCTGCTTCATATTCATATGCTGCTGCTTTGGGGGCATCATTGTCAAGAAGCTCAACACCTGATCCTCAACGAATTGTAAGAGCTCCCAGCCCTTGCCCACCTCCTATTGGTGGAGGCAGGGTGGGAATTTCAGAAAAACGAAATATAAATAATGCCAACTCCTACTCCTTTAATGGTGTATCTTCTCACTCAAAGGAGACTGCTGATCTGGTTGCTTCTTTATCAGGAGTGAGCCTTTCAAATGGCACTGCCAACGAGGAGCATTATTTATCTTCTCATGCTGAGACTAATCTGGATGAGCATGCTAATTATCTTTTTGATCCTCAGGGGGGCCTAAATAATGTAAGACATCATGCAAATAAGAAAAAATATGAACTTGGGCGGTCAAATATGAGCCCTGTAGATTCTGTTCCAAGCAACGGTTTTGTGCCGCATCCCAGTAATAGTACTTTCATTCAAGCTGAAATTCAGAAAAATGTTATTCCTTCTAACAACTCATACCGGAAAGGATCTTCTAATGCTGCATTGAATGGTGGAGGTGGCATACTTCCTCAGTACCAGCATTTAGACAGTCCTAATACATCCTTTTCAAGTTATGGAAGTGGCTATCCTATGAGTCCAATATCTGGTCAACTTAGCAGCTCCAATTTGCCTCCACTGTTCGAGAATGCTGCTATGGCTGTTTCTGGAATGGACTCCAGAATGTTGGTAGGATCAGGCCTTGGTGCTGCTGTTGATGAGATGAACCTCAGCAGAATAGGCAATCAGATGGCTGGGAGTGTGCTGCAGGCACCTTTTGTTGACCCTTCGTATCTCCAGTACTTAAGGACTGCTGAATACTCCACAGCACAAGTTGCAGCTCTTAATGATCCATCTGTTGATAGGAACTACTTGCGTGATGCTTACGTGGACCTGCTTCAGAAGGCCTATCTTGGAAATATGTTACCTGCTCAGACATCAGATTACAGTGTTCCTTTGGGTGGCAAAATGGGTGTATCTAGTCCTCATGGCTACTATGGAAATCCAGCTTTTGGGATTGGACTGTCATATCCTGGCAGTCCAGTTGGAGGGCCTGGTAGCCCTATCAGACATGTTGATTTCAATATGAGATTCCCTGGTGGGTTGAGAAATTCAGCTGGGAGTGTCATTGGACCCTGGCACGTGGACCCTAGTTTCAGTTCTTCTTTGCTGGAAGAGTTCAAGAACAATAAAGCCAAATGCTTGGAGCTTTCAGAGATTTCTGGTCACGTTGTTGAGTTCAGGTATTTTTATTTATTTATTTTCTCTGTGCCTAGATGGCAATTTATTCAACAAGATTGATATCTGGGTTTTTTCAATTTAACATCTTTAACTAGTGCTGATCAATATGGGAGCCGATTCATTCAACAAAAGCTTGAAACTGCCACAACAGAAGAAAAGAACATGGTTTTCGAGGAAATATTTCCTCAAGCTCTTACACTAATTACTGATGTGTTTGGTAATTATGTTGTACAAAAGGTAGCCCAACTTACTTGGCCAGTCTTTCAAGGCTTGGCTTACTTTTAAATGTTTCTTTCAGAGACTTTAGTCTTCCTGGAGCTGATGATTTTCCTTTCAGTTTTTTGAACATGGCATGGCATCCCAAAGAAGAGAATTAGCCAACAAGCTTCTTGGACATGTACTAACATTAAGCCTCCAAATGTACGGTTGTCGAGTGATACAGAAGGTAATTATTTATCTTTCCTTATGCACTAACCAAATTATATGGTTCTGAAATCCATTTGGATAAATTTCTTGGCTTCTGGAGAATGTATAAATTCCCATTTGGGATATAACAATGGTATTTTATATGATTATGTAGGCAATAGAAGTTATTGATGTTGATCAGAAAATCAAAATGGTTGAAGAGCTGGATGGCCATATCATGCGTTGTGTGCGTGATCAGAATGGAAATCACGTCATTCAGAAGTGCATTGAATGCGTCCCTGAGGATAAGATTCAGTTTATTGTGTCAACATTTTTTGACCAAGTTGTTACTCTCTCTACTCATCCATATGGTTGTCGTGTGATACAGGTAGGCGAAAAGTGTATGAATGTATGCCTTCTGTCACTTTCCTTTGGTTACTTCTTGTTATATAGCTTTATGTTTTGACTCTCTGTACTCATCCATATAGCTTTACGTTGTGATATGCTTTTGGTTCTGCAGAGAGTTCTGGAGCATTGTAAGGATGAAAGGACCCAGATGAAAGTGATGGAAGAGATTTTGGGGTCCGTGAGCATGCTAGCCCAGGATCAGTATGGGAATTATGTTGTTCAGGTTTGTAATTTATTAAGAAAATTCATACTTGTGGCCTTGTGTAAGGTGGAGGCAGTGTTGAGGTATACTGCGCAGGTGCAAAAAGTTTGATGTCTGCATGCTTCAAAGCTGGAGTTTCTTTGACGTTTTTGTGTGCAGCACTTCCCTTTTATGCCTGTGCCATGGTTGCACCTTCATTCGGCTTCAATAGCGATTTATTCCTGAAATCCCACTCTACTTCCACTTTTGCAACCTATGTGAATTTGGCAATTGAATCCTTGTTCTGTTGAGAGTTGATCTACCACTATCCGATTAATATATCTATATTAACTTTTGCATATTTCTGTTAACAGTGGAATGTTCTCCTGTTATTGTTGCTCCCTTAAAAGTGCACAGGTGAAGTCGCTGAAATGAATAAGTATTTGTATACATAATCAGAATTCGTATGATATTATGTGTTGTATAGCAGCAATTCTATTGAACTTTTGGACACATCTAGTTCTTTCCATCACTTATTTTTGGTTCCTCTTCAGAGGTTTTTTTGGCCAACTTGTTTGTCCCGAGTATCCCGTTTCACTATTGATTTCTAGGTTGAAGGTGTCTTTGGACCGGTAGAGTTGCTGAAGGAACTTCTCACTTATTAGTTTTTCATACTGTTGTAGCATGTACTGGAGCATGGGAACCCACATGAGCGGTCAACCATTATTAAGGAATTAGCTGGAAAGATAGTTCAGATGAGCCAGCAGAAGTTTGCATCAAACGTTGTTGAGAAATGCTTGACTTTTGGTGACCCAAGAGAACGCCAGTTGTTGGTGACTGAGATGCTTGGAACAACCGATGAAAATGAACCTCTTCAGGTTTGTCATATATCTTCACTTTTGATCACAGTGGTGGAGATGAAATTAATGATTTGCTTGCAGCAATCACAGTAGTATTAGTGTTTTGAAAGTTAATAGTTGTTGATGTCTCTGCCTGCTTCTGCAGATGTTAAACTAAGGAAGTATGGCTACATATCTGTGCCATGTAACACTAATCTCTTTGCCAAGCTATAAGTTCAAATATGCTAAACATTTGAGAACCGAGTATTGATCTTATAAAAGACTAAGAATAATTGAATGATGCAAATCAGAGAAATTTTTTCATGGCATAAAGCACTTCATGCGAGAAATGTGGGAATTTTTTGAAAAAACAGATAAAATTCACGCGTTTGTCTTGTGATTGTAACTTTTCAGCTCTTGTGAATTTTGCAATTTTTGAATAAATGGTATTCATCTTGCAAAAATGATGAGAGTTGGAGTATAAGAAGAAATACTATTTTCAAATCCTTCTGTTCAATTGAAAGTTGATAAAAAATCCTTCATAAAAGAAAATGTTGCCCTGCTTTTATCCTGAAAAATTGGTACTTTACTCTTACATACATATATTCTGATAGACTTTACTATCACTAATATTCTAATGTTTCTCCGCGAGCAGGCTATGATGAAGGATCAATTTGCAAATTATGTCGTACAGAAAGTACTGGAGACTTGTAGTGATCAACAGCGCGAACTAATCTTGTGTAGAATTAAGATCCATTTGAATGCTCTGAAGAAGTACACCTATGGGAAACACATAGTGGCTCGTGTAGAGAAACTTGTTGCTGCTGGGGGTATGCATGCATATTCTAGTCATTTATTTCCGCATCATCATCGTCATCTTAAAAGTGTCTCTTTAATCTTGTTTCTTGGTTGACAGAGAGGAGAATCGCTGCTGCTGCTGCTGCGGCGGCGGCGGCTGCTGCTCAGAACCCAAATGGTGCGTAGATGTGGTGTAGGAAAGAAGTTGTACAGCTAACTCGTGTTTTCTCGATCTCTGTTCTGCTCATACGCATCTTTCAGGTATGAGCTAATTGCAAATAAAAGTTACATGTGCTGAAAATATGTACATTGTGTAGTGCTAAGTTTATACGTAGAAGGCGCAGTTATGCAAGGGGACGGATGCTCTCCTACCCGTCCAGAGGTGTTAAAAATCGATGACTATACATAGATATGCTGAGGTTGTAATATAGAAGAAGAAGGCGAGGTAAATTTACAGTGTTTTAAGTTATGGTGATGATGATGATGACTGTACAAAGTTGTGGCTTGTGAAAGAGCTGGTTTTTTCTAGTTATGGCCCAGGGGTGAAGTAGTCATGTCATGTATGGTAATCTCAACAATTTTCTACATAATTATGGAAGTAGTTTTTTTTTTTTTCCTTTCTTGTAAAGTCTTTATGGATCTTCATCGAATAAATCCTTCAATCCTTGTTTGTTTATGTTGCTGTCCCATCTACTTTCTTGTAACCAGTGATAGATTTTACATGATAAAGAACCTAATACTAATCAGAGAAACTTGTTAATTACTTTGTATAGATTATATACATTAAGGATTTAAGGTAAGTAATTTGTCGGGAAGCTTGAGCGTATTGATTTGATGCGTATATAAATTATTTTCGTATTAGTTTTGCATTGTCATTTTCATGGTTTTTCAATTAACATCCTATACTAGACATCTAATGCTCAAATCATAGTTTTGAAATGACAATAGGAGGCCATTTAATAGGAGTTAAGCCATTAATTCTTAATTGATTAAATGTATAATTAGCCACTCCCTATTGCTGTTGGGCATCCCTAGGATCTAGATGAATGACAATTGAGGTCAAGAATTTGTGGTGGATGCATCTCTTTATGAAGGATTTATGGCAATAGCAGCAAGTTGATTAATTTAATTATTAAAGTTCCAAAAGTTTATTTATCTGTTTTTAAGTGATGTTTTTTTTTTTTTCAAATATTCGTAGCACGCTTTTATTTATTTTCCAGCCTGTGCAATTTTATTAATTTTCAATGTGTCCGTTGGGCTGGGAACTTTTGTAGTGTTGATTATGTAATGTAATTATACGTTTTAGTTCATGAATTATACTTCTTTATCATCTTCCTGACCTTATGAGCATGAATATTTTTTTAAAATTAAGCTGGTGTGTTAGAATCGAGAGAAAATTTTACATTATCCATTTTCACATTTTTTTATTGGGTGGGGCACTCATGTTTGTTAATGAATTATGGCCAACACTTTCTTGTTGCTTGTAATAATAACGCGTTTTAAAAAATTACAATGCGGATAGAGTTTGACATTGTATTTTTATATTCTAGCTATACGATGTTAACATGAACATTAAAATATCTTTTATATAAGGTGTAACCACCATGTCAATTTACACTTATTACAAAGTTTTAATACCCTAATGAGCATTATAGGAGTCATAGGGATTGCAATTTTGTAATGAATTATCAGGGCTATAAATCTAATTCATGACCCAATAAATATGGAAAAACTAATAAATATGGAAAAAACGTTATTAGGAATAATACGTAATTTTGATGATGACAAACACCATTAACATAGGATCAATAGACTAAAACGTAATTATGTATAGGCTTATCCTTTGTAACAGTTTAGATCCTGAAGAACTGAAGACCATAACTGTGGGATTAAGCTATGAGACAATACATCTAACTACAGTCAGCTGGAAGCTGAAGGACGATCAGCTGGATGCTGAAGAAAATCATTGCTGAAGAATGTTCCCAACTGTGAATGACCAAGTTATAAGGACTACAGTTGAATGGTCAGTTATAAGGACTGCAACAGAGTAATCAGATGTATGGAGTAGCTAAGCGAGCAGCTGAAAGAAATACAGCTGAGCTGATAGTCAATCATCAGACCAGACAGCTAAGTAAGCAAAAATACTAGAAGGTTCCAAAAGCTGACTCTTGATCAACTGACTGGCACTTCGAAAATAAAGACAAGACATAAGTCAACCTTAAAACTCAGTCCCAACTGAGGTTAGGTCGAATGTCAGAAGTGACAATACATTCAAGCAGAGCTGACCAATCACCTCGTACCTTAAAGGAAATTTACCATCGGCTATTGTCCAGCATATAATAACTTTATCTTACCTTTCAGCAGATAAACAGGAAGAAAGCTTGTTTCAAGTACAAGCAACGGCTCCACGCGATCTGCTATTCTCTCTCTAAGCATTTAAACTCTCTAGCTCACTCCGAGTCCTTAACTTGAGACTATTACAGTGGTCTGAAGTTTTCAGCTGAGGACATTGAGAAGTTTC
>AYJT01096724.1:0-13521 GCA_001278415.1 Ocimum tenuiflorum | reverse complement strand
ATATATATATATATATAGTTTTGCTTCATTACATTATTATACATACTACATTGAACGATGACAAAATCAATATTTTTTATTTTTTGCGTATTTTTTTAACGTGAACATATGTAATTAGGATTTCGTTTGAAAAATAACAAAATTATCTTTAATTTGATATATGACATGTAAAGAATAATTTAGATTGGTTGAGTTGTGTTCATTTAAACTTTTGAGGAAATATAGAGGAGAGAGAAAAATAGAAGAGAAAGAATAATAGTTTGGAGTAGTTGTGTGAGATTTTATTTTCAATTTTGCCCTTCAATGTAGTGGTTCATTATGTACAATGTTGCGAAATTTTTTAATTTGCAAATCATCATGACCATAGATCTCAAGACTAGATGGATATGATTAGATCTTAGTTCTGTCCTACATTAGGGTTTGCATCATAGTGCGACCCTATACATATATATATATGTGTGTGTGTGTGTATATAAAAATGTATTCATATGAGAGCAGCAAATATAATGAGAAATGAGAGCAATTTTAATCTGTTGGATCTGGTGATTTGACATTTCAGATATTTTTATATTAGATATGATAGTTATATGGTAAGTTTCTAGGAGAATATCTTTCAGTTATCATTCTCCAAAATCAACGCATCAAGCTTTCATGAACATCCACTTTCATTTTATGTAGGCGTATCTTTTATTGGTAGTGAAGATCTTTTCAATTTTTTTTAATCTCTAGAGAAGAACGAATATGCTCGACGTTGAAGATCAGATTATGGCCAACAACGGAGAAGGTATTCATCTTAGATCTCAGATGTTGCACGAGAATGAGAATGAGTTGCATACACTGATGATTTATTTGAGAATGAATGAATTTTATCATTCGAACATGGCAGATATGCAAACGATATGCAACGACACCAATGATTTATTTGAGATTGCATGAGTTATATCAAAAGAACATGGCGGATATGCAAATGATATCCAATGATACCAATAATTTATTTGAGACTGAATGAATTATATCATACGAATATGGTGGAAATGCAACGAGTTGCATACACAAATTTATTATATCATACGAACATGGCGAATATACAAACGTAGAAGATATTCATCTCAGAGATGTTGCACGAGAACGAGAACGAGAACGAGTTAAATACACTAATGATCTATTTCAGATTGAATGAATTTTGTAATTCGAACATAGTGGATATGCAAACGATATGCAATGACACCAATGATTTATTTGAGTTTGCATGAATTATATTATACGAACATGGCAGATACGCAAATGATATGCAAAGACACCAATGATTTATTTGAAATTACATGAATTATATCATACGAACATGGCAGATATGCAAACAATATGCATTAATTGTATCCCATCGCCAGCAGATTTAAAGGAGTTTTATCTTTTTCTAGGGTTTTCAATGTTAAGGGACAGTTAGGGGAAGATTAAATGTCTTGCAGATTTTCAGAGGAGTTATTTTTTGGAAGAAAGATCGTGTTGGAGTGATATTTGAGTTCAGAATATGAATAGGCAGATCAAATCGCACTTTTTATGCCCTGCGAAAACCACCTCCCTTAAATTGTGATAGTATTTGACAAAAACACCCCTATATGCAACTCTCATAACTATCATATGCAAGCAGCCAATTAATTCCGCAATTTAATCAGGGCCGCACATTTCTTTAATCTTAGGGTGGAAATTCGCTCTCACATCTCACACTAAGGGGTGCTCTCATGTGAGTGTGACCCGATATATATATATATATATATGGAGTGGATCATATAAGAAAATATCCTCCCATGAAAAATAAGAACGAATTTGAGTCGTGAGATAATAAAATATATGGTTTAGATTTTTTTCTTTTCAGTGTGTGTGCTTGTTCATCAAGCACACGGTTATAACGCAATCAAGCACACGCGCTGAAAAGAAAAAAATCTCAACCGTAGATTTTATTGATCTTATAGCTCAGATTCATTCTTATTTCTTATGTAGGAATTTTTCCCACGAGATCTGAATCATATTATATATATTTGTAATAAAAAAGTAAGTGATTTCTAGGTAATAAATAATAATGAATCTTATCCATCTGTTTTTCATATTCAACGACTATTATACAACAGATTAAGAATCACGCATAACAAAATTTATGTGCAATTAGAGTTGTTTTTAGTATTCTAATATATTAATCTTTGTATGATAAATGTTTATATATATATATATATATATATATATTTGAATAGTTCAATCTGTTTTTTGGTGTTAAAATGAGAAATAGGAAGAAATATTTTTCTTGTTTAATAATTCACGTTTTTGGTATTACATATGTCGTGCTTAAAAATCATCATGTTTCTTAAAACACAAGTTACAAAATAGACTAACATAAAACATTCAAACAAAACTATTTGAGTTGTAGACTTTTCAGATCTAAGGCCCAAATTCATTCTTATTTCTCACCTTTAATTTTATTCTCACTTGTTGCCTTCACCCTAATATTCAAATAGGATGTGAAGAAAGAATGCAAATAAACGTTGTTAGTACTGAGGATGAGGGCAAAGTCATACTTGGGGAACAGAAGAATAAGGGCCCAAAGAGATAGTGCGACGCTAGAATGATTGGTGATGAGGGAAGCCTAGAAAATCATCAAGCAACAGGGGCAGAAAGTCGGTGTGATCGAGGGAGATAATGCGAATATCATTAAAATGATAAATGGAGAAATGAAACGATAACTATCGTGGAAGAGATTAGAGGCCTAGCACAAGATGGTGATTGCAGGACAGTGGAATATGTGCCACGCGAGGCGAACGGGTGGCTCATCTCCTTGCTAAGAAAAAAAAGTTTACTCGTAGAGATAGTATCCCCAAGTGTATTGATAACCGATAAGGCGATCCAGAACGATATGCGTATTCCCGGAAGGGAAATTTTCAATCAGTAAAATGAAAGAGTGTTCCATCTAAAAAAACGTTGTTAGTACTGACAGCGCCGCAATAGAAACTTTTCATGTAATTCTAGAATATAAAATTATTCTTTATTATATATGCCACAACACATGCACTATTGAGAAAAATGTGTTGCATGCGAAAAGCTTAACCAAAGGTTAAATAGAGAAAAACGATCTAAATCAACAAAATCTGGTTTTTATTAATGTAAAAGGCGATATTATCTATTCACCTCCCTCTTTTTAATGGAAAAAGCGTGTTGCAACTTACATGGGAAAAGTTCAACTAGAGATTAAATTAAGAAACACGATTGAAATAAAATAAGTTTTAACAGAAAAACTAATTGTTACTAATTAAAAGTGGTAACACGTGACCCGATCTCCGTCAACTTATTGGAGGTTCATCCACTATACGAAAACACATTTTAAAATTATTATATATATACACGTGTATTCATATTCATACGAGAACACTAAATATGATGAGAAATAAAAATAAATTTCATCCATTAAATGTTGAGATGGACGGATCCTATTTCTCTATTTTCTAATATTTTCAGTTGCATGATAGTCTTGCATTTCTAAGTTATTTGTTTCATATATGAAAGTTATTCCACATATGCAAGTTATCTGCTTCTCATATGCAAACGGAAATATTAAATCTTGTCCGTCTGTTTTTAGAATTGATGACATAAATTTGTTTTTATATCTTATACTAAAGGGTGTTCTCATGTGAGTGCACATGCGCATGCGCGCGTACATGCACACACATATATATATTGCTATTTGCTTTCATTTTTTATATTATATTTTATGAAAGAATATTCTTTAACAATTATATATAAATTTATTTAAATTGAAATTTTTTATAATATTAAAATTATTTTATTTATATAAATTATAAATAAATATATTCAAGAAATCAAAATATCTACGGAATATTCTAATTATGTTAAATTTAAAATTCAAAATATTCATTTATATATATGTTAGTGAATTTTTATTTGAAAAAATAAAATGATTTCCGCCGCTAAATTAAAATGCGTAAAATAATGAAAAATCAAATTTTTGAAAAAATAAAAATATTCATTTATATATATATATTGCTATTTGCTTTCATTTTTTATATTATATTTTATGAAAGAATATTCTTTTAACAATTATATATAAATTTATTTAAATCGAAATTTTTTATAATATTAAAATTATTTTATTCATATAAATTATAAATAAATATATTCAAGAAATAAAAATAACTACGGAATATTCTAATTATGTTAAATTTAAAATTCAAAATATTCATTTATATATATGTTAGTGATTTTTTATTTGAAAAAATAAAAATGATTTCCGCCGCTAAATTAAAATGCGTAAAATAATGAAAAATTAATTTTTTGTGACGAAATAGGTTCATCGCTAAATTAAAATTACAAAAAATTCAATTATTAACGACGACATTATTCCGTCTCTAATATAAAAATAAAAATCAATTGTTACTGATAGGATAATTTCGTTGCTGAAGACAACCTGAGTCGCAATTAGTTTGCCCAATTTACAATTTTTTCTGGAAAATATTTGCACATTGAATCAAATTATATCACCAATTTAATTTATTTTAATTATAACATGAACTGAATTATAGTTAGTAACAAAACATTATAAAGTTCATAAATTGATTGTGATTTCATATTTTTTTCAGTTCATAACTCAGAAAATATATGCTAATTTTTTAGGAGTGACAATAAGAAATTGAACTCGCCCCGAGCTTTTAATTTACTTCGAGCTAGTTGTGGTTTTCTAGGTCCGAAATCGGAGTTTAGAATAAATTGTGAAATTAAAACTTAGGGTCCAATTGTTATAATTGACTTAGCCAAGTCAGTTATAGCTTAGAAAAACCGAAGTATAGTACTTGTTTAGTCAGTTTTCGAGTATACACTGATAACTCAATTATCAGGTTTAAAGATTAGTTGTCAATCGAGGAAATGTAAGAACTAAAACTGGTAAATGACAATGTATTTAAAGAGGTTTGGAGCAAACTCTCCTACGTCCTCTATTTCTTCAAAACTAAAGTGTATTTCACTATCTTCTTACTTTTGTGATTAAACACGAATTACAAGTTGATATATTCTAAGTCGATGGGCTTCAAGGCTCGGAGACTCAGGCACTTGCAGTACACGGAGCTTTGATTGGCGATCATTGCTCCACTGCTTCTGCGAGTTGAAGGTTTGAATTATCTTTAAGAATGTAAGTAGGTTCTTCGACAAAGGTTTGGGGTTGTTCTCGGAATTCGTTTCAAGAGAATGTCTTGAGATTGTTTTGCAGATTCTGATGATTGTCGAAAAGTTATCCTATGTTAAAGAACGCAATGAGTATTTAGATAGCCGATGAGAGAGTTATGTTCGTAGAATGAATGGGTGATTAGTAGTAGATACCAGCATCAAGACCTAGTATTTATAGGTTTTCCTTGAAATATAGTCATTGGGGATGTTGTGGGTAGTTGGTGGTCGTACATCGCTTTTCAGCGATATACGGGCTATCGTCGATATGCATGTATTCATTGGTTACTTTTTCATAACCTTTTTCAGTGATTTTGGATCAGTTCCAGTTCTTGAAACTGATTCGGCTTTCTTAGTTCTGGTTCCTGCTTAATCTGAACCTTTGATGAGTCTTAAACTCTTCAGTTCTTCGATCTTCAATTTTCAGAACTACACTAAGTACATGCTCTAAACTATTACAAGTTATTCCATTGCTAAATTGAATCAAAATCTAAAGGGTTTTTTGACATCAGTCAAAACATACAATATACCTAACATTATCCCTCTTCTGATGATGTCAAAACCCTTATTAGAAAGAAGTGAGGCAATATTCACAGGTATGCCTTAGTACAAAACCATAATAAAATTATAATGAAGACTGATTGCACCATGTATGTGTACCCAATATCAGTTATTACTTATGAAGCCCTTTTGAGACAGTGAGAGGTTGTCATTCAAAAATGTGGTGTGTCAGTTCTCGTTAATCATCAAAAGTTTACATGTACAGGTATTAGAGCATATGGTAGCTATAAAGATCAACCTATACAAGTTTTAAAAAAAATGTAAAAACTAGGATGTCTTTTCTTTTTCTTGAACAGCAGCAACTGCGGCTAAGGCTGCTTTCCTTTTATCTCTGTCTTCTTTCTTCCTCTCGGCTTCTTCAACCTTATTCTTCTCACTTTCCTCTCCTCTTCTCCTTTCTTCTGCCTTTCTCTCCTCCTTTCTTTTCTTCTTAACTTTCTTCTTCTCTATTTTTCTCTTCTGCAGATCTTCCTCTCTTTGTCTCTTCCTACTAGCATCTTTCTAGTCTTTTTTCCCTTTTTTGAAGCGACAAACTAGGGTTCGGATGTCAGTTTGCATTACGCTATTGGTAGAGTTCCGTTGAGCAACAACTGTGAGGAGTTGTTGAAGATGAGAAGGTTCGATCTGAGATGGAAGGAACTGTGAGAGCAGTAGAAGAAACTTCTGAATGGGGACAACTGGAAAAACTGTACTGGGAACTGAGAAATTTAAATATAATACAACGACATATTCTCCAATTGTTCGAGCTGTCAACTGATTCGGTGCAACTTCTGATACATCAGAAGTGATATCAGCTCCAACAATGAAAGGTAAGGCAATTGCAGGTAGTGCTTCAGGTTCTTTATGAGGAGAGGAGTGCACAGGAGAACTGATGTTTGAAGCTGAATAATTCGAGATCAAGGCATCCAAAGCTATTTGATCTTTAAAGACTTTAGCATCTTCTGGAGAAGAGTCTTGATCCAATATTTCTATCTAATTCTTCACGACTTCATCTTCTCCTTGCAGCAGGCCAAGGATAGCTGCTTTCCTTTGCTCATTTGTTAATCCTTTGAAGGAGCTGGCAAAATTTTCATGCTCCTCGAGCGCACTATACTCTTCTTTTACTTCAGCCTCATAACCTTGTTCTTCATTCGAAGCAGAGTGGGATGATGATAGATCAGGGAAAGATGAGCTGACTGGAGAGGCTGATGACTCAGAGGGTAGCTCTGAAACCTTCTTTAGGATCTTTGATAAGGGAGAATTTACATCTCCTGAAAATGAGCTGGCAGTCTTGTTAAGGTCCAAGTTAATTCTACTCTTGGTTGGAGTTGATGTAGACGAAACAACTTTTTCTTCAGTCTAATTGGGCCAACTTCAATTGATTTTTCAGCCGCGCCTTCAGTCTCTGCTTCTTTTACTTGCTCATTCAAAGGAACATCCTCTTCAGTTTATTTTGCAACTTGATCAACTGACTGTCTAGCTGCTGTCTCTTTCTTAGTTGGAGGCTCCCTTTCTACTTCTACATTTTCTTCATTTAGGTTTGCTCCATCCTCTATAACCTTAGTTGGAATATAAACATGCATGGCCAAATTGGCCTCATCAGTCTTCTCATGGGGAGGGGAGTCGACTGGAATTTCTTCATCAGGGGCAGAAGAGTTAGCCTTTGAGTGGTGCTTTGCTCTTCAAGAGCCTTCTTTCATTCCTCACTTGGATAGATGGTTGGGCCAGTTGGAGCTGTTGGTGCTGAGGTAGGCTCTTGTATCACAATTACCCTTACTTGAGCCCTCTCGGCTGACTTCTTGGACGTCTCTTTGTTGGAGGTTACTGAGGAGCATGACATCTTTGATCCTTTCAATTAGGTACCTTAAAGTGATCAGGGGGTTCCTCCTTAGTCCGAGCCAGTTGAAGGCCCATTCTACCTCAGTTCACCAGAAAGTCAATCTTATCCTAGCTAGACCAACGATCATCTCCTTAAAAATTGAAAGATGGTGCCAGTAATACCATCTCAGGCACCTTAGCAACTCTTGTCTTACTGATCAAGTTACTTCATCATCATTGTTGATGCCTTCTCTAAAGATATCGTCAATACTGGAAATGATAGTTATGTCAATGGCTTCGAGATCATATTGACTCTACTCCAATAAGTCCTTGTTATCTTAAGTTAGAGGGAGAGGGAGGCACCAATCAAAAATCTACATAGCACGAAGGGCTTGATGAGGTAGATCGATAAAAGGAATTGCAATAGTCTTTTCCTAATAGTGCTATGTCGGGAATTGATTCTCCCTAAAATCCTAGTGGTGGTAGAAGAGGGGTACTTCCTCTATTTTAGGAGAGAAATTCTCCTTATGGTACTCGTCCACCATCCTCAAGTCGAAATCATCTGACTTGGTTGGAGATGGGGGCGGTGCAAACTAATCCTCGATCTTCTTCTTCTTTGGAGGCCCAACTAGCTTCTACGTGGTTGGCCTCTTCTGAACTGGCTTTTTCTTGCGTGTAGGAACTGGCTTATTTACAGGGAGAGCTGACTCCTCCTTTGACTGATCCGTCAATCTAGTGACTGCAAACTGATGCAATTTGTTGCTTCGAGTGTACTTGGTGAGGATTTTCTTCTTAGAGGGCTACTGGGAGTCCTCAATCTGTTCCACTGACGGAACAAATCCTTAGCTTTTTGGTTGATGGGAGGATTGGTAATTGATACAGAGTTGAGATGGCCGAACCCTCTTGGTAGTTGAGTCCTCCTCTACAGGTTAGCTCCAGTCATCTTCTTCAAACTGACTTTCCTCTTAACTAGTTTAGACAATTTGCGGGGAATGCGTGCACTGGGTGCATTCTTGATTTTACCTCTTGTGTTTTTGTCAAGGGATGAAATCAAAGTCCCCCCAAATCTTCTCTGCGGTTTGTTTAGGACATGTGCTTCGTGTGAGAGTTCTTGACTATATGATTTCGTCTCACACTCTCCAACATCTAGGAGTAGATTTAATCGGCCCAATTGGCCTCTACTTTATCCTATAAAGTTGTCATTGCCTTGTACTTCCGTGCGCTCAACTTTGATAGTGCACCAAGATCTTTGACAATGATATTGTTGACGATATCCAACATTATTGTTGGAATTGGGCTCAAGGATCTGCGACGAGATCCAAACTTGGAATTGGCCTTGGAAGTCTGGGTCTCTCCACTTGGCCCAGTATTTATGCTCAATCCCAATATTACCATCCATGTAGGTGAATGTG
Organism: Ocimum tenuiflorum; assembly: GCA_001278415.1. Taxonomy (NCBI): domain Eukaryota; kingdom Viridiplantae; phylum Streptophyta; class Magnoliopsida; order Lamiales; family Lamiaceae; genus Ocimum; species Ocimum tenuiflorum. Next base: position 4,534 of record AYJT01096724.1, on the reverse strand, counting down.
GATTCACTAGAATCGTTGAGATCAAACTCCTTGCCTAGGAATTTTGCAAAGATCTTAAAATTGATGGTGTGCACCCGAGTCATGAAATATGTGCCGTCATTTGAGACGAGGGTCCTCTTGTAAATATCTACAACATGATAGGGATGATACTATGCGGGCTTCTTTGTGATAAACTTTATTAGTTTTTCCTTGTTGAATTTATTCGTTAAGATCTTGAAGTCGTGGGAATCCAGTTATTTCTTTATGGTTGGTGGGGTTGTAGATCTTTGTTTTTCATAACTTGATAAGCTCACCTTTGTTCATTTGTTAGTTCTGACAATACATCCTTGACTGATGTGGCTACATCTGGCATGGAAAGTGACATAGGTGCATTGACCGACTAATCAATGACCATGGAGAATCGGACCATGATGATTAAGGTGTAATAAATAAGGGTGATTGGAGATTTTAAAGTTTTTGAGTGGGCTTTAAATGCAGATTGCAGGTTGGTAGAAAGTGAGTAATAAAGTTTTTCTCAGTAAATAATGGCTGATACAGGCGCCGGAATTGAACAGTTCCCACAAGATGGAAGGTTGCGATTGTTGTTGTGGGTTGAAATCTACATTGAAATCCTAGCCGTCGATCTCCAATATCAAACTGCTAAGAAGCTCTCGAGGCCCTTCTCAAAGGGTGTTGCTCGAAGACCCCCAGACCTTGAATCTTGGGCTAGAGGGCCCCACCTCAAATTTAGTACGAGCACTTTACCGCGAAGAGCCTCCCACGATCAAAGTTCCTCACAAAAGCAGCTCAAGAAAACACACGCGCACCCAACCTACACAACTAAGGTCTTGAATGATTCCTCTGCTGACTCAGCATGACACCCAAAGCGTGACTCTAACTTATCACCCAAGCTTTGCAGATTGCCCCCCCAACTATTTACAGATTTAGTCTTTAGATTGAGAATTATTCATATTCGCCCAATATTCGTGTATAAAAAGGGGCATTCTACATCACAATCACATGGTGTATAAAATTGGGCCTAAGTTTAAATTCCGCACTTACATGGTTTACTTTCAATATATATATTAGGTCTAACACTTGATCTTAGAAGTTAACTGACATCTCATCAGTTATCCTTTAGTTGATCAAGTACTAGAGACAACTAATCTAATATCAAACTAGAAAACATAAACTGTTTAATCGCAAGACTCAATTGGAATCTGGGACTAACACTTGGTATTAGAGCAGGTTGGTTTAAGTGACTTCATCAAGAATGTTACCAATTCTCGGTATTAGAACTGGAAATTACTTAAACCAAATCTATCTAATGATTTCTTGTCCAGTTTCAGATTAGAAAAATGTCAGTTTGAGAATAACCCATGGAAGAATAGCCAACCAAAAAATAAAAAGTAAGGATTCGAGACAGAAGCACAAAGATAGGGGGAAAATCAACTGAGAGCCGAAGAGAGTAACTGATAATTAATCAGTCTGACAGATTCATATCTAGTCATCTCCAGCTGGATAACTTTCATATACTCAAGTTACTAGCATGATGATGATTTGTCATGGGAAGATCTTTAATCCCTCCTCTGCATAAATGTAAACTAACAAACTTTAGATAGACAATATCTTATTGTCACACTTCTTGTAACTTGTTGAAAAAGAAATGAAATGGGTAATGCCTTGTTGTCTTTGAATTCTGCACATTATTTAGTTTCTGCACAATTTTATTTTTGTTAAATATGAACTGTAAATAGTATACAAATAGACTAACTATAAATAGTAGACGGACTGTAGATAAATAATCTAATCTAGCTAGACACTGTAAATAAACCAACACTTGATATTAGACAAACTAAGGCAGTTCATCATTTGGTATGAAGTTAAAACAAGTCAGAATGATATCAAGCTGTAAACAACTCAACTGTAAATATCACTGTAAATATCATTTAATCTAACACTTGATATCAAACTGAATTCAACCACACTTGATATCAAACTTAGTGAAGCTGAGTCAAGTGTAGTCAGATTTTTATATAGTCTAACTTCAAATTTCAATACATGATATCAACTGAGCCTAATAACACTTGATATCAAATTGAACAATGCAGAATCAAATGCAATTAGTCTGTGTTGAAAATAGCCTAACCTTCCTAACCTTAGTGTAATTATTTTTTTAACACTTGGCATCTAATTGAACATGGAATCAGTATGTGACAGTTTGCAAAATATACTGTATTTATTTAGCTAAAACTGAACATGAAAATTACATGCAATCAGTTTTCTTTTCTGTAAAACTAGACATTATAAGTGGAAACTGAACTTACAATTCATAAGCAGTTTGTTCTCATGAAAATTTTGATAGTTGTATTCTTTTCGACCTATTTGCGAATAGAGCCAATTTTTTTTACTAAGGTTTGACATCATCAAAAAGGGGGAAATTATTAGGAATAATATTAGTTTTGCTGATGTCAACCCTCGATGATTTAAACATTTAGGATTAGTTTTGATCCAAATTTAAATAGGTTAAGAACAATGTAATAGATAGTCAGTTGGAAGGTTGACGAACCTAAGACTAAATCTGAAGAAGTTCGAGACTGAGGATCAAACTAAAGGGAACAAAGAGAACTGAACAAACCGATCAATTCCACAGTAATTGGAGCTAAAGTTAAGGATAGCTCTAAGATAAAATGAGCTGAGTATCAAGAAAACAAAGAAGACAAAATCGTATGAGGTCATCCATAACTAAATACTCTTGATCAGCTATGAGGGTTATTACAGCTGACTCAGTTGAGAATAACCTAGGAATCATCTAGTCAGGATAAGATGAGTTTCGTCAGACGCCATCCTGAGCTGCTGACGTGGAATCCAGCAGCAGAGAAGATTGCTATTGTAATCCGTATTAAATTATCGAAAGCAATGATAATAGTGATTTCCCTTCGATAGTAGAAGGAAGGGAGTATGTAGGAGCAGTTGGTCTCTGAACCTCTATAAATTCTCTGTGTCAGTTTACTGCTTTCTATTCTTTAGTTATTTCTAACTGACCAATCCATGCATGTTAAATGAACTAACATAGTTGCTCAGTTCACGAAGTTAGCTGAAGCGCACAAGTTGAAAAGTTTAACTAATTCTCAAAATTGACCTACATTACTAGTTGGTCAGCTCATTAACTAATTCTGAAACTTGACAATCTTTATAAGTCTGAACTGGCCTTTCTAGAGTTAGTTCCATTAAATCGTGCCCTAAGTTTAAATTTCGCACTTACATGGTTTACTTTCAATATATATATTAGGTCCAACACTTGATCTCAGAAATCAATTGACATCTCATCAGTTATCCCTTACTTGATTATGTACTATAAACAACTGATCTAATATCAAACTAGGAAATAGAAACTGCCGAATCGCAAGACTCAACTGAAATCTGAGACCAACAATTTGCATTTGTATTTATCGTCCAGTTGGAGATACTCTGATAGATTAAATCAAGTGAACAAATTATTTGGTTGTTTAACTTCAGTTATATTTTATTAATTTGACATCAAATTAGACTTTGAATCAGAGATTTTATAAATAATAACTTTATTAAAAAACTTGAAATTTCTAATTTATATTTCAACTATGTTACTTTGGTACTTTTTATTTGAAAGTTGTATTGATATTGTATTATATTATTCTAGTATATGAAATATTAATAGAATTTTATCTTTGTTAATTTAAATGAGTGGAAATAAAGTTTACGTGAAAAATAGTTAAGTTCCTATCAAAAAATTTCTTGATTTGCCCGTATAGCATGTAATTTTGATTTCATATTTGAGTTCATCGATCTACATCATTTACACGTAGGGTTTCATTATTATATGCACTAATTGCATTAATTTAATTAGTATAATGGAATTTAAGGAGATACAGAAAATCTTAAAGAAAGCATGAAATGTTATGCGTACAGAATATGATTCTCCAAAATCAAATGATTCCAAGATATATTCTAATCTATTTATTTTGGTGGTGTTTAAAGAAAAATTAAATAATAATAACTAGAGTACAAATTAATAATATTTTCTATCGTGTAAAAGTAATTATTTCATTTGGACTCGACGAATTAATTTACAATAGTGAACATTATGAAATAAAATAAAATAATGACATCTTATAATCCCATTGTCCATTCGGTTGCTTCGGCTTTTATCTTAAAACGTGTAAGCAAAAGGCAGAGATTGCTTAAGGGGACGCCAACAGAAAATACGCACAGCCCACTCGCTAATTTATTTAATTATTTATTTTTCCCAATTTCTTGGCTTATAAATAAATTCTGGTCTCATCACAATCAAACTATCCCCATTTAGCCCGCAATCCCATTATTTGTGCACAATTTTATGAGCCAATATCACACACAACTGCAAATGCTTCAACTTAACAAGCATTTACTCTGTGCATGATCAGAAAATGGCAGTTATTTTGACATTATTTTTTTCTGTTCTGGCTTTCTCATTTGGGGAGCCTCAGTCCATTAGCAGAGCCGATTTTCCAGATGGCTTTATTTTTGGAACTGCTTC
>AYJT01096719.1:0-12423 GCA_001278415.1 Ocimum tenuiflorum | reverse complement strand
GTCCGGTGAGGGAAGGGAGCGAGGAGCGTAGAGCTCGGATTGAGCAGTGGAATCGGGAGAGGGAGGAGAAAGGGCAGTGATGCTGTTGCCTTTGTTTGTATCTGTTTATACTTTATTTTGCCATTGCATGCTTTCCTTCTTCTGCTTTGCAATATTTTGGTAGTTTAGAATGCTAGTTTTAGAGTGTAAGCGTGCAGCTATAACTTTAGGACTATGTTTCCTTTTTCTGTGGGATTGTGATCACGGGATTAGCTTATAACCATTAGCATTCTAGTTTGTCTAAATTGAATCAAATCAGACTGTGGTGCCTGGTATTTGGCTTTTTCGTTCATGATGCCTTAACGTGCTTCTCTACTGCGGTCCTTTGCTTATATATATCTTTATTGCTATCTTCACTTGTGGCACCAGCTTCTTATCCTGACTATTGCTGGTCATCCAAGTTTCAGATCCTTCTACACCAATCATGATCATTGGTTTAAATATCTATTCTTATGCATCCAAGTTATATTCTTTGCTTGTGCCCACATAAGATACTTAAATTAGGGTAAAAGTTATCCCAGTTGAACCTTTGATTGTTTGGTGAGAACCTCATTAGCAAGTAATCTTGAAATGGGTGGCCTATCGAAGACTGTATGAATGTGTGTTGAATAAAGCTATTGAAGGTGTGACAGCTTGTGCAAAATTTCCTGCATTTTCTGAAATCCAGGGCAGTCCCTACTTTCAGCTGGATGGTTGTACATTTCCTATATCTTGGTGTGAGATCTTTGAGTGAGCTGTTGCTGGGCAATCTGCATTCTTATGTTCTTCCTTTTATGGTAACTTTGAGTGCAATATAATATTACTTGTACTATAGTAAGTTGCATGTTTTGTTTGTTTTTTCTTGTGTGCATGTGTGTGTGCATGTTGGCGTTTTGTTTTAGATGCCTCATTCAACTTGGCCTAGCATCCGAGGTCAGAGTGCATGAATCATCTTAGTTTCATCGAAGCCATCTTATATAGAACTTCTGCTGGATTACTTCATTTTTATGGTACAACAAGGGTAGTTGTGTTAACATATCTATTCAGGGTGCATTCTACATTCTGTGTTTATGTTTCTTATTGAGACTTTGGGATAAGAGATTTAATTGAGAAAAAAAAAAAGTTAATCTAGATTGTCGGATGGACCAGTATCTTAAGTAGTCTAGCCTTAGTATCAGCTGCAACATGTATCAATTATTTGATGAGGCTGTTTATGTTTACCAACTTGCCCTTTTCTGGTTTAGTTTGTGCTACACGCTGAAGGAATAACCCATTTTCCCACTCTTTCAATTGGTAAGATCCTTTCATGGAAGATATTCATTTATTAGCTCACAAACACTTGCATTATCTATTTTGAAATTGGAATTGAAATATTCAAGTATTTGTTATTACACACACGTGGCATGGCATGACAGGTCTTTCTTTGTTCTGTATTCTTCAGGTTGTCAATTTTTCTTGAGATAGATATTTTCTTCCCTCATGGTTACTGTGAAGTTGCTTGCACTTGATTTCCAGTAGAAATTCCTTTTGCCATCACAAGCCAGTTTCGTGCACTTTTCTCTCTCAAAAAGTAGATAATCGACATATTTCTAGATAATAAGTGAGAATGTGATTTTTGGCTTTGATTTCTGATGAGCATGCTTGTGCATTGGTGAAATTGATATCGTACATTTACATGGTATTTCTGTATATCCAGTTGTTGTAATGAACTTGCTTTTTGGCTTTAATTTTATCTCCTTGCAATGGGATTTCTTGAGCTGACTAGCAAAAAACTGATGACCATGTCTTCTACCATGTTGTTTTTCTTTTAACTGAATATATTTGTTTATGTTGGCTTTAATTTCATGATTCAAGTTGCTATGATTCTGGTAAAATACATTTTGCTGGTATGGGAGTTTTGGGATTTGTCTGAAACCTTTTGGCGATCCATTCTCAGATGCTTGTACGAGTATATTGGAATTGGAAGTCCATAATCTCTGCCTGACCTCACGACTTCTACCCTGGACAGTATGAATAGTGAAGAGCCTCTCGCCTAGTTCAGAGAGAAAAAAGAGCGCCAATGGAATTCCATAATTATTTAGCTTAAAAAATCAAAGTTGTTAGAACTAATCTGAATTCTATTATCCTGGCAGAGGCATACGATGCAACAAAAAGAATTTGAACACCAATCATGTATTCCTCTTGTCTAGTAACAATAAATGTCTCGAGAAATTTTATGTTATAGTTGTGGGTACTGCCCACATCACTCGTACAATCCTGTGGATTTCGTGTGAATCCCACAGTTTTATGTAAGTGTCGTGGGTACTACCCACAACACCTCCAAAGATTTTCTCTAAACGTCTCACTGGGAGCAAACTAGACAATAGATAAGTGAACCATTAACATTAAACCACTGTCAATCCTCTTGAAACTCTGACCTCATCACCATAACTGATTAATTTATAGTATATTTGACGGAGATAATTTTTAAAATTCAAACGATCACAACTTTTTCATTTTTAATCCAATTCAAACATTAATGAATCACATTAAAACACTTTTAATTAAGATATTAAAATATCATTTTTATATAAACGTATGAAAGAGAAAATAAGAAAATAGTTATTTTTCATGCTTATACACGACTTTTTCAAATTAATTTATTTCTCATAAATGAGATATTATAACGTCCTAACCATTTGCATTCAATTTTATTCGCCAATTTTTACTTTATATTCTTCATGAGGGATAGAAGTCATAGAAATGTCAAAAATTACTCCAGTATGCAATTTATAAAAAAAAATAATGTTTTCCACTAAAAATTTTTGCTTTGTAGAGCAAGCCGCGCCCGCGTGGAACCAAGGTCGAATATGATTGGCTGAGTGACGTTGTCCCTCTCAAAAACAGGTCAATCTGAATGGCTCCATCCTACGGCTCATATCATCCCATGCTTCTCCTTACTCGCTAAGGTAATGGTAATATCCCAGCAATTTCGCTTCCCCGGCTACGCCGTGCTTCATAAAGACCGTTGAAATATTTTGTTTCATCTTTGTAAATTTCGCCGTTTACAGTTCCCTTTTCTTCATTCTTCCATTCTTCTTTTTTTCCAGGTGTAGGGTTAATGGTTGATCGCGGAGTTGTGGCAGATGAACTGACCATTGATTGGGATAACCTATTGAACAATCTGCCGGATGACCTGAACTTCGATTTAGGCGGTCTTCCGCCGGTGGATGGGCTATCCACATCACCGGAATCCGGCTGCTCTTTGTCTATCGATGAGATAGAGCACTACCTCTTGCACGAAGAACCGGCGGAAGAGAAAGATGGTTTAGCCGATGAGTTTGATCCGGATTTGCTTCTGGAATGTTTTCCCGAGTCGGATTCGGGTCCAATCAACAATTCTCCTTTAAGTGAGTCGGATCCGGAGCGGACCAATGAGTCTCCGGGCAGTTCTGAGTTGGTGGACGCGAAAGAGCGAGAGAAGCCCCAAGAGAATGTCGCGGATGCTATGCAGGTAAGGGAGAATTGTTCCGTTGATGATGATGGTGACGCCGGTGATCCTGACGCGAAGAAACGAAAGAGGTATTGATTTGAGCTTTAATATAGTGTATGTTTTTATGTTGTTTTTTATTGGTGTTTGGCATGATGAAAGGAGGACCTTGTCATCTTCAATTTTGATTTGCTTATTGCTGCACTACATTTTTGTTGACGCTGCACTACATTTGATTGCTGAAATATGCATGCAAATCCATTAGTTCTTTTTTTACTTTTTCCAATTTTCCTATGTAACGTAGCCTAGTATCCTGTTATGGTGTTTGGGAGTTGCCTCTTCATTTGGAAAACTGTGTGGTTTTTATTTCATTTTTCTCATACAAGCGTTTAAATAATCATATACTAGGCAAATAAGGAATAGGGATGCAGCGGTTAGATCACGTGAAAGGAAAAAGATGTACGTGCGCGATCTTGAGATGAAGAGCAAGTACTATGAAGCAGAATGCAAGAGGCTGGGGATCGTACTCCAATGCTGCCTTGCTGAGAATCAAGCTCTACGGCTTTCGCTGCACACTAGTAAGGCATTTGATGCTTCCAGATCCAAGCAGGAGTCTGCTGTGCTCTTGTTGGGTAAGGGCTTTGAATCCCCTCTCTTGTCTTTTATATTTCTATATATCCTAAGCTGTTCATCTCGATATCCATGAGTTTGAGAAGTGTCTCTGTAGCCTCAACTTTCTTCATCTTACGTAATGGATTGTCATGATCTTTGCAGTTCGATTCTCTGTTATTCTAGTTATGATGCTTTGATGGACCATAATGCAAAAAATTTCTTTCATCAGCTGTTGAATTAGTTATTAGCATAGGTAGAACTGCTCATGAGCTGTTGGGATATTGTCTCAAGAAAAGCTCATCTGAATCTCGGTGAGCCTCAAATTGAGCTCGATACTTTGAATGAACTAATCTTGGGCTTGGGTGTATTTGATTGGCTAAGCTCGCAACTCACAAGCTATTTTATATGTCCCAATGGTGAAAGAATGCCGTTGACAATTTGGTTGGTTAAAAACTATGAGTGATCCAAGACTTTCTTTCAATAAAGATGCATCAAGCTTGACTTGATCCCTAATCGAGCTAGATCCTAGTCTATTTTTCATGAATCAAGCTCTTGACTATTTTATTATTTGACACGGGTTTACTGCATATACTTTAAACTGCTGTTACATGCTATTCGCTTTGTACATACTGGCATCTGAAATAAACATTTTTTTTGTTATTATGGATTTCATCTGCTTCTTTGTGTTAGTTAACACGGTGGTTTTTAGCCTTTTTCACTAACGTAAAGTTTGAATAACAATGATCTATACTGTTTATTGTGCAGAATCCCTGCTGTTGGGTTCCCTGCTTGGGTTCCTGGGCATCATATACCTGTTAATTCTGCCCAGCCAGCTTCAATCAACTCTGGAAGCGAGTCTTCTAAAAAGAGTGGACATCACAGAGTGCAGAAGCGTGGCTCCAAGAAAGGCAGGAAATGAGAATGTGAGGCCTCTGTTCCATTCATATATGATGGGCAAGAGATGCAAAGCTTCGCGATCAAGAATGAAGTTAAGGTTTTTTAGCACAGAAATGTCTCGTGGAGGCTTCTGTGATGTAGTAGCTGTATCGCTGGTTTCTTACTAGTTTACCATCACTGCCCCTTTTCGGGGTCAGATAAGTTAATCAGAAGGAACTGCTGGCTTTTTAGGTGGAGGAGAGAGTTGTAAAATCAAGTGTTTTAACTTGTTTTTTCTTTTCTTTTTTTTTTTATTTTTTTTCTATGGGAACTACTATTATGACTCTTTAGGTTGAAATCATGTGCATAATGGTTTCGACTCTGTTGATTAGTGGGCCACTTAGAGTTGTTAGTTTGGTATGCGTATTGCGTTTCCTTCTCTTCATTTTCGCATTTTCTGGGTAGTTGAGGGTGGGGTAGTCCGAATTTTAGTTATCAATAAATATTTCATGTATAATCCCATTAAGTTTATTTTAATAAACCTATCAACTTTAAACCTGATTGTAGATTTAACATGTAATTTTGATATATTCAGTTCAAAATTTTGGTTTAATTATACTCCATTATACTGCAACTCTTATTGAACTAGTCTTCGATCAGAAGTAAGCGATATCATTTGAAGACTATAGTTGAAGCTCAGACCAACTTACCAAAAACAAAAAACCAGTAAGGATTTTAGGTAGGTATCTGGATGATCCAACCAACTTACTAGCCTGGGGGTGGGGTGGGACAAGTCTGTTTAAAATAATGACCACAAAGTAGTTCGATAATTAATTCACAAGAAAAGTAACAACTAACAACCTATAACTTACGGATATACGAATCAGCATATTCTATTTGGATCACACTTTTTCACCAAGGAATAAAGTTAGCAAGTTTTCCAAAAGAAAAAAAGAAAGCAGTTGCGACAGAATATTTTATTAATTAATACCAATAATCTTCAAAACATAAGTTTAATGAATTACTATATCATTTCTTGCAAGATGGATTTGAAGAGCGGTGAGACGGAAATAATTCCCACCTAAAAAAACGACTAATGAGCACACTCGAATTATTCGTCATTGAAATAAAGACAGTTCTCAATCTCATAGCCACTGTTGAAGCCACCTACTACTGAATTAAAACTTTTATAGTAGTGTATTTATCACACTAAAATAGAGGGTGAGTTAACGGACTTCGTTTTTTTGGATGAGATGGCTTCTGATTATGGAATCGCAAGAGAACTTTCTGATCTGCAGACTCTTCGATCGCATTACCAACCCCAACTCCCGCCCTGCCTTCAGGTTTCTCTCTAGAAACAAAGATAGAATAGTTGGAATCCCAATGACTCTTTATTTTGCTCTTTTGCTTCTTCATTCTGGTTCCATTTTACTTACTGAGACATAGCATTTATTTATTTATTTACTTTTCTGGCGGATGTATTGTAAATTTTACAAGCTAATTCCAATGTGTTGGATTGGCTGCATCAGTATAGCTCTCTGGCGTGTTGGTTATGAATACTGACAATTATCTTCACATATTATGCACGATTATTCTAAATTTTGGTTCCTGACGTTGGAGGGCATTTGCTTTCTGTAGTATGTAAGCATTGTAGTAGGTGGTTTCGTTATTACATGCTACGCAAACACAACCATGTTTATACCTCTGTGTTTTATCTAGTTATATCCAATACCACTTTTGCTAATTTTACTTTTTGATTTCTGATATATTTGTGGATATATCATCCCCTAATCTTTATATGGTTTCGTTTGGCAGGGAACCACGGTTCGTGTAGAATTTGGTGATGAAACCACGGCTGCAGATCCTTCAGGTGCTCACACCATAAGTCGGTCTTTCCCTCACACTTACGGTCAGCCTTTAGCACACTTTTTAAGGGCCACGGCTGCTGTTCCTGATGCTCAAATAATTTCTGATCACCCTTCAGTTAGGTATGCATTCCATTATACTGATTCTGGTAGTTGCTGAGGCAAAGGACTCTTAATTGCTATCAATTTTAAAGAGAAAAACTATCGCATTTTACTTGTGTTGAAGTTTGTGTCTCATTCACTATATTAAATTTGCCATGGGCTGACTTCTGTATGTTCTGTCTCAGGGTAGGAGTGGTTTTCTGTGGTAGGCAATCTCCTGGTGGACATAATGTAATTTGGGGACTTTTTGAAGCTCTAAAAGTTCACAACCCAGAAAGTGTTTTGCTCGGTTTTTTGGGTAGGAGAATGCTATCTTCTTCTTAGATTAACAATGCTGCTCCTAAACATTGTTTTAAGATTCATTTATTTGATTCTTTTTGGGTCATTATGATTTTTTCAGCTTAAATCTGGTAGTTAGTCATCATATATTCCTAATGTTATATTTTCACTACTCTACCTACTCGAGGCCTTCTTCATGCCAAGCTTCCTCTTCGAGGGCAATTATGTCCTTTCCAATGCAAATTAGCATATTGAAGTCTTGTGCATGTTCTCTAGGTGGTTCTGAAGGTTTATTTGCTCAGAGAACTTTAGAGATCAGTGATGAGATTCTTGCCACATACAAAAACCAAGGTAAGATAAAATCTGATACTTAAGTTGGGTTGAATTCTCAGAATCAACTAACGCTGGTTGAGTTATGTTGCAAAAGGGGGTTACGATTTGCTGGGACGAACGAAAGATCAAATCAGAACAACTAAACAAGTCGATGCAGCACTTGAAGCATGCACGGATTTGAAGCTTGATGCTCTTGTCATTATTGGAGGTATCTTTGTTTTTCTTCTTAATGCCGATGATTTTACATTATGCATGTTATTGTAGTTTATTGACTTTTCTTTGATCCATTTATGAAGGTGTGACATCAAACACAGACGCTGCGCAGCTTGCAGAAACATTTGCTGAAAGAAAGTGCCCCACAAAGGTATACTGCGAAACACTTGTGCTTCATCACACATATTGCTTGAAAGTTTTGCTTATCCATGTAGTTATATCAAATTTACCTTTTATGTTGCGTTTATCTGTATTACTTAAACCACTGTTTCATAAAATCTTCAGGTGGTTGGCATTCCTGTTACTCTAAATGGAGATCTTAAAAACCAATTTGTCGAGACAAATGTTGGTTTTGACACAATTTGTAAGGTAATAAACACTTTGTGTCTTGAAGATTGAAATGTGATGACAATGTTAGTTTCTTATGCATTGCCTGATTCTCTCCTTTATGCTTATCCTATTATTTGTATGCACACTCCAATGTATTTTCTGGAAAGTTTCTCTTGTTAAGCTAGTGTGTATAAGAAGTATTTCCATATATTCTTTCTAAAATGTCCAAGTATACAAGTGTTTTTATCTCCATGTCTTTGATCCTTATAGTTTCTCATCTCTTAGTATTCAAATAGGTTCTCGACTCACTCTCTTCAAATACATAAAATATTCTTGTAAAAACATAAAGAAACTGTCCATTTCCATTCTACAAAGAACACCAAATAATTAAGTGACTTGTTTAATCATTTCAGGTTAATTCCCAGCTGATCAGCAATGTGTGCACTGATGCCCTCTCCGCAGAGAAGGCAAGTGATTATTTATTGTAATTCTACAGCCTTCTTTTTGTTCGGATTCAGGAGGTCACTTGCCTGTCTTCGCGTGTGATTGAACTCACTTTCGGGTCCTATCCTTAGAGAAATGACTTAAAAGTTCCAGTTTAGTTTTATGCCTGACAAAAAGTTCCTATTTATGTAAAGAGACTAGAGTTCCCCCACTGAATGCACATTTTTACCTTTTGTCTTTGAAAGCAAGATGTGTGGTGCACAGTTCAATCTCATGTTCTTATTTTCTTGCGAACTCCTAAAGATTTTGCTGTATTTGTTTATGTAGTATTATTATTTTATACGACTCATGGGGAGAAAGGCTTCTCATGTTGCTTTGGAATGCACGCTTCAATCTCACCCCAATATGGTTTGTCATTATTCCTTTTCTTCAATTTGATTGGAAGTTCTCCATTACAAAATTGGAGCTTCAGAATATTGCATGTTCTCTTTGTCTCTTTTAAAAGTTTGTTTGATTATTACATTCAGGTAGTTCTTGCTGAAGAGGTGGATGCATCAAAACTCACACTTTTTGACATCACAAAACAATTATGTGATGCTGTTCAAGCAAGGGCCGAACAAGGTCCAACGAGAGCTCTCTCATTGTTTCTTCAGTGTTGCAGCATCTAATTCTTTTTAAATTTATTTTTCCGTTTCAGGCAAATATCATGGTGTGGTTCTATTGCCCGAGGGACTCATAGAAAGTATTCCTGAAGTCTATGCTCTGTTGCAGGTAGACTGGATTGGCTTGGCTTCTTGCGTTTTTACGGCTTCTTGCGTTTTTACAGCTTCCACTCTGGCTTTTGAAAATAAATATAGATGACAAGATGGTGTCTTCTCCATGGTCCACAAGAAAGATAGGTTGATAGTAAAAAAGCAAAATTAAGATGCCTCAGAGTTTGTCATATTCTGTTTTGATATGGATTATGGTGCTATTGAGCATTTATATAATAATTTGGTCTCTCCAGGAAATTCATGGATTACTCAGGCAAGGAGTCTCTACTGACAATATTTCCGATCAACTGTCACCATGGGCATCTGCATTGTTCGAATTCCTACCTCCTTTTATTAGAAAACAGGTAACAGTGTTGTATTTTGCAGATCATGTAATATATCTTCCTTCTTTTGCTCGTGTTGAAGTTGATTTTGTGTTTTAGCTCCTCCTCCATCCAGAATCAGATGACTCTGCACAACTCTCTCAGGTACTTGGAATGAAATATGTTCGTGTTATCCCCAAGCAACCAAAAATGTGGATCGACTAATTTTACTGTTCGCTTGGCAGATTGAGACGGAAAAGCTCTTAGCTCATCTTGTTGAAGCAGAAATGAACAAGCGATCAGTAATTAACTCCACACCGTCAAACTCAAGCTAACTGAATATGTTTTTATTCATGGTTAGACTGAAAGATATGTTATATGTTTGTTTAGTATTACTAGTCATGCTATCAAACTCGAAATATTCCTGATATTGTCTGCGAGGAAGATCCATTCCTCCTTTATTTCCTACTCACTTATTTCTTATGGAACTAAAATGCTATGAAGAAGGCTTGTCTTCTTCTAAGTTTTTGAGCATCTGATTATTTCTTTTTCTTCAGAAAGAAGGAACTTATAAGGGGAAGAAATTCAATGCCATTTGTCATTTCTTCGGTTATCAGGCTCGGGGATCACTGCCTTCCAAATTTGATTGCGACTATGCTTATGTGAGTTCTACTTTCAATGTTATTCTAGCATTTTGGCTTACATTTACGAAAGCTTAACTTGTGGATCCTGGAAATCTTAGGTCATCAACAGAGTGTTGTCATGATCTGTATTATTTTCTCACCTGAACAACACATTCTCATTTGTAAAGTAATGTTAGGATAGCTAAAAGTGTGGCAATGGTATGTAGGTGCTCGGTCATATCGGCTACCACATAATAGCTGCTGGACTAAATGGTTACATGGCAACCGTTACCAACTTGAAGAACCCTGTGAATAAGTGGCGTTGCGGTGCTGCTCCTATAACAGTATGATCCATATCCCTTTCAAAAAAAAATGTAAAAGTTAAACAGTCATACAGTAACTAAGAAAGTTGTGTTGCACCTCTCAGGCTATGATGATCGTCCAGCGCTATGGTAATAAAAATGCGGGACAACCAGCTCTGCATCCTGCAACTGTTGATTTGAAGGGCAAGGCCTATGAGTATGTCTTATGATAAGAGCCATCATATATATAGTATAGATGGTTTTGTTAAGTTAAATTGGTTTTTGTTTGCAAGGTTACTGAGACAAAATGCAGCCAAATTCTTGATGGATGACGTGTACAGAAACCCTGGTCCCCTTCAGTTTGATGGGGCGGGCGCTGATTTTAAACCGGTCACCCTCTGCGTTGAAGATCAGGACTACATGGGACGCGTCAAGAAACTGCAAGAATACATCAATAAGGTTAATTTCCATTCAACAAAAATCTTTTGTAAGTTTAGTAATGTAGTTAGTTTCTGTTGTATTAATATGGCAGTTTGTTCGTGGTGTAGGTACGCTCCATGGTTAAACCAGGATGTTCTCAAGATGTGGTTAAAGCAGCTGTGTCTGCCATGGCCGCCGTCACCGACATTCTCTCAGTAATGTCGTCTTCCCCTTCCAGTTTGTACAACAAGTAGATTGTCTTGTACTGCAATCTATTTTACATGATCAAAACCCACTTTTTGTTTTCATGATTCTCACTTTTGTTTCTCTTCAAATCGTGATTGAGTTATGAAAATTCTTCATCTAGTTTTGCACTTCTTTTTTATGGGTTGTGAAATTGCTATTCCAGTGCTTTGTACTTTTGTGTTTGATAATCAACTAATAAATCAAACTAACAATACGAACTATGGAAACCATATTTAGTTGTAATTTCCCTTTGTAGAAAGGTCCTACCAAAATCAATTACTCAAATACATGTGTACTATCACTAAGAGAAAAAATGGGTGAAATTTGACGAGAAAAAAAAATTATTATAATGGGGATGCAAAAATAACATTATGGAATTGTTTCTGGGACACGTGGCATTTAGTGTCAATAAATTTCATGCCCAAAGTAGACAAGAATGCCACAAGCAACTAAACATGGTGGTCGGAATTATTATGAAACTGGAATGCAAAATTTATGAAAACTTAAAAAGAAAAAAATAAAAAAAACAAGACGACATTTGCTCATCATTCCGCCCTTTTATCCGGAGAATGCATGTAAAAGTTGGAATAGTTAGACTGTGTTGGTGGTTACTTTTGTCACTTTGGTATGGGGAATTGAGGGGCACTCTTTTTTACCCAATTAGGCAAGAATCATCCCACTTCTTGCTCCCCACTTCTTTCCCAACATGACCATCCATTTCAATGCAAACTTCTTCCCAAAGTTATCTCTGCTGCTACCTAATTAGGGCTTTTTCTTTTTCACTTATTTATACCTCTTTCTTTTACACACAAACATAAAATGAAGTTAATAAAATTGAACAAATTAAGCTAACCTACTGGCTATTTGTTTCTATTGTTTGTAAACGTGAGAAGTTCATAATTTAATGCTCCTCTTTTCTATTAAAAAAAGTTATTTCCAAACTCAAGTTATATAGACAAAATTTATTGAAAAAAAAAATAATAGATGGATGAATAAAACTACAAAAACTGGTGACCTTAAACTGTAAGACTATACTCATTAGTGACCAAAATGTGATGGTCACAAATATTTTAATAATAAAAATAAAAAATAAAAAAAAGAAAATAGGTCAAATCTTGGTGGCCATGGGCAATCTATTGCCCAAAGGCCATGCATATGGCAAGCTCATTTTGTGTGCCACGTGGCGCCTATTTATTGGGTGCTACATGTTTTTTTG
>AYJT01096708.1:0-12568 GCA_001278415.1 Ocimum tenuiflorum | reverse complement strand
TTTTTTGTCTTTCTCACTCTTGGATGGGATCCTAAACTGAATTATTGTATGATGTATTGTTTGATTTATATACAGTTGGGGACGCGCAATTCTCCACCCTTCTAGTGTGCGTTTGCTTTAAAAAAAAAACCTTGGATATAATACGAAACTGAAAGAAATAATAATTCCAAATTTATGGATTAACGGAACATGAAAATTTAGTAATTCGGAAAAAATCCTTTAATTTCTCTTGGACCTAATTTGCTGATCGATCGTTTTTTCTACCTAATTCTTTTTGTTGTTTAAGACCATTATAGGAAACATACAAATGTGGGATGAGTATGAAATACAAATTACAATGCTTTAATGATAAACGTGAAAGCTATCCATAGGAAAATGAGACACAATATTTTTTTGTTTAAATGTAAATAAGATCATATATAAAATTATAGTAGTGGATCAAGATAATCAATAGACCATTCCCTTAAACATATAAGATCAACATAATTAAATTAATCAAGAAAACCCAAAAATGGACTTGGTGCACATAATATCATGATATGCAGCTACTTTTATAATCGCTTATATATAACCATTATGGAAATCCAACTCACTTTTTTTAATTACTTTTTCTTGTATTATCCATTGATTCATGTTACAAAATGATATTATGCTTGCTTTATACTACCCAAATGATTGACACATATATTAATTAATGCATATAAATTATATTCTTAATAAAGAAAAATTTTATTATAATTTTTTATATTGACAATATTCCTCTATATTAATTAATCTACGTGTCAATTATCTAATCAGTGTAACACAATGTGCAACACCATTTTATAACAGGAGGTCTTAGCCACTGGGCCTGCTCTTTTTTGTTGATAATGCATTGTATGAAATCTTCCTTTGAGAATAGTTTCTGAAACTGTGAAAGTGCATTATGAGTAGCTCAACCTAAAAAAATCTTAACATAATTCCAAAGAGAATCTTTTTGTGGTAAAAAAGTCTTAAAATTACAACAAGAAGAAGAATTTATAAAGTTACAACAGTTGCGTCACACACATTTGAATGTTCAATGAGATTATAATCCCCTCACAATCAAATCACACACAAAAATAACTATATCCTCCAATTTTTGGAGTCAGCATGCTTTCATGCCTTGTTCATCTCCATCTCCAGAATTCAGACAACGTATCGATATGTGACATAACGCCCCGCAGTCTCACTCGGCCGTATGATCTTCACGACCTGCCCCCGAGTGAGCCCGTAGTATCGTGCAACGGGGTCAGTAATCTGAATACGAGGCAGCTGCAAATACAAGAAAATGATGGTGTCGAAAAAAGCATCAACTTCTGAAATGATACATGCATATGGATTATGATCTGATAATGCCTGTTGTCAGGTCTATTCGACATGATGTTTAATGATAAAATACGGAAGTAAATATCATTAAATTTCAATGCAGCATGGTGGTAGTGCTGGTCCAGCAGCAAAAGCTCAACCAAATGCAGCAACGACGACGATGACCACTCGACAAAAGAAGGAATCCAACTTTAACAATGTGTGCACATGAAAGGGTGAAAAATGTATTTTCTTTGATCATAAAAGTCAAGACTTTGCATTAAAAGAGAGAAAAGAAGAGAATGGCTGCTTCTGTGCTGAAGTAGACTACGACAGCCACTTTAATTTCCATTACATAAAAGTTGCTTAAATTTTACACGACAATATGTTAGACTTGAAGAAACTGTACGCCGTTATGGAAAACTAACCTGTGTTTCTTTCACTGTGTATCGTTCTAGCAGAGTCTTCTTTTCTTCGGGCGTAAGCAGCTGATGCTCGGGAACTAAAACGTGCTCTTTTATGTTAACTAAAAGCTCCGCCTCCTGTACTATTGTAGCGAATAGACGTGAATTTTTTTGTATAGTACAAGAATTGAACAAATATTGCATTTTAATTTTTCAAGATTCTTGAACTATAGTATGGCTAGTGAAAAATACACTTTAATTGAAAATAAAAAGGGATAATAATATCGATGAAATATGAAATGAGAGCAACGACAATAACCTGGAAAACTTCTAAGTGAAATTTGGTGGATATTTCACTAATGCAGGTCCGAGCAAACGGGGTTAAATTCTGCTGGACCACCAAAATTGCGCGATGAACGCCTTCTTCCTTCATGCGGTTAGTGTATGTCTTCATCGTCTTAACACCGACTTTCTGTTCCTCGGGGAAGAAGACATATATCTGATGATAAACAGACAACCAATGAATTGGTAAAAAAACCAAAAATCAAAACACAAATGGCTTAATTGTTAATATATCTCTATTATTAAAACTTCCCATTTCAGAGCATGTACTTTCTCTGCAGGATTGAGCGATCATGTTAGATGATGTCGTAAACAGACAAGATCGAGCATATAAACCAATAAAGTCCATGGAAATAGAAAAAGTGATGAAACTAAATCATATCAAGAAGGAAACGACCTCCTTTCTTCACTATACATGAAGAAAGAACAACAAATAATTTCACTAAAAGATAAAGGGTTCCTATTTTCAACATGCTGTTGCCACAAATTGCAAAACACAGTTAAAAAACAACAATTGAAAATCTACTACATTTCAAAAGAACGACAAATTTTAGCGATACGCACCTGTTCAGAGCTGTTGCGCAGGTTTTTATTGATAACGAGATCCTCTCGCTTCATATTCTCACCGTATTTCTGAAGGAACTGATACTTTGTCATCTCAATCTCGAAATCTCCCACCACATAGCCTCTATCCCTCAGCATCTGCATCACCGTTTTACGAATCCTGAAAAGTCGAGTGATTTCCTCCTCGGATAAAACCATCTTCACACTGACCTTCAGCCAAAAGTTGTGGGAAAAAACAAATTACAACAATATAATACAAAGACTTCCTACTCTCAGTTAATACGGTTCGAATCCTCCCCTACAAAATCATGCTCATCCTCAATCAAGAATATGAATAAACAACATTTATAAATCTATTACTTCAACTCAATTTCGAAGTACAAGATCCAATTTGCACTTAGTGTGGCATTGAATACACACACACACACATTCAACTCAATTTCAAAATAATAACTAAACTATAATCACAAAGAATTCAGAAACACCACGAATTCAGTTTAATCAAGTGATGCTGTTTTCCCAATCAAGAACTTAAGAGCTGGTAATTGATGAGTCATCAGTTAACTAATTTATTAGTTCAATAAAATCAATTTCTTGAAAGCAATAACAAATCCTGATTCTTCTTAACCATCGAATTTAATCTTCCAATCCCACCAAATTAGCATTTTTCAGCTAGGATTAAGGAACAAGATTACTGTATTAACCAGAAAAAAACGATCTTTATATCGGATTAGGAGAAATATAAGTCATTCGAGCTCAAGGGTTTTTCTTACCTGGGTTTTTCTTGGCCTTGTCTGCGCAAGAGCGGAAATTCAAACAGCAGACAAGGGTTGAAAGAAGTCCACTTTGTACACACACAAAGTTTCGTAAATCATAAAATAGCCCCATTAGTTTGTGATATTTACACCATGACCCCAATTTGTTTTCTGTTGAGCAAACTCCAATACTCCATTGTAGCATCAACTGTCAATTTTGTTTTTTCAGACAGTTTCTAAATTTAGACAAAACTGGTAACACAGAAAAACTCTTCAAACAGAAGATTTTCATATTTTTTTTTAGGATATTGATTTTTTTTTTTAATTTTCTATTTCAAAAAGTAGTTTTCTTTCATCGAAAAATCAAGAAAAGGAAAGTTCTTCTACACTCTGGGCCTACTTTGAATAAATTCAGATATTTCCAGAGCCCAGATTAAGCTGTATGGGCTCAATATGATTAGCCCACGCAATTGTAGAAGCTGCTAGGCGCTAGCAAATTCTTTCATGCTAATCCCCAATTTTCGCTCTCAATCTTCCTACACGCATCTCCGAAGGTACGCCGTCTCCATTTCTACAGCTAATTTGATTCGCACTCTGTTAGGTTTTGATTGATCCTCTTTCTTTTGTGGATTGGATTTTTATGACATTACCTTTTTTTTTTCCTGATGAATTTCGTGAACACGAGGAGTGACAAATGCGTAAACCCTCGCTAAACCCAAGCGTGTTCTGTTAAGGTTCTGGAGCTTTGATTTTGTTTTTTTTCTTCTTCTTCTTTCTTGCCTACAGTTCTGATGGGATTTGAAATTGTTAAGTATGTAAAGTGTGTTAAGCTGTATATGTTGGAGGATGGATGTCGAAATATAACTATGAACTAATTTATGTTAGATTTAGAAAGAAAATTTGATTTTAGATTGTTTCGTTTGGGTGGATGAATGAATATAAGCAAGAATTTAATGTTCACTTGTGCTCCAGAGTTTTACATTTGCTACTCGTTCAAGTGATCTTGCCTATGTGTATTTTCCTTTTAAGCTTGGAACTTTATGCCTGAGATTAGATTCCAAGTTGCCTGAATAGTGCAGAAATGTTAGGAAGTTTCTATATTCAAGACGATTGAGCAACGTAGAAAACTGGTGTGAAGAATTATGTAAATGATTTTGCGTGTATGATAGATGACCAAGCAGCTATTGAGAGTAGTGGTTGAACATAGAACATGTGAAAGATTAAAGGCCAAAAAGCTCTTCTTGTATAGTTTTAGTTTGGTCATCGATTCCTACTCTACTGCATTGATCGAAAAACATCGTATCTGAACTAACAGGCGCAATAGATTTAGAACTAAATTCCAGCTTGTGGAACCAGATCTTACGAGACTCCTAGGCGTTGTTTCTTATATACTAATTGTGAAAGGGCTAACGTACATGATTAGTGAGGTTTCATAGTCTCTCATGAAGTTGTCTCAATGAATTGCAAACAAGCCAGTATTGCCTTCACGTGTACGAATATGGAGTCGAAGCGTGTCCTTAATTTGTAGCTACAGATTGATCTATTCTATACTTTGTGTATTTCATAAGGTGCATTATCCGCTGTCATGTAGAGTATAATTCTACTCATACCACTTGTATGTGTGTTGAATATGGTAGATAAAGTACCTACCGTAGTATCTATGACATCTATAATTGCTAAGAATTTAGTCAGTCGTCACCATCATTTGAGCGCCAGTATTGGTAAATGATCTCTGACACTTGAAATATCAATCTGTATATGTTGGCCTTATTGCTGCTAAAATTGTGGATTATTGTATGCATTAACATTGTCTTATCTTTGAGTTATGGACTTTAACCAGGGAAGAATGGGCAGACAAGGGTCTCAGCTGAAAATCAACCCGAAGAAATTCGGTAACCTTCAGAAACCTTGCATGAGGGAAATGATGTCATTTCTTAGCTGTTTGGCTTTAACTCAAGGCGATGATAAGAGATGCAGTCGGCAAAAGTCGTTGTTGAGTGCATGCATGGAGGCTCAGGTATATCCTCACTTGAACATGGTTAACTCTGGCATGAATGTTTAATTTCCTTAATATTGGACACCTTATTCTATAATTTCGCGTCCCATCATCGATTCTTCTCATTCTCGGCCTTCTTTACTGTTAACACGCTTCCTTTATTTCCTTTTTACAGACCGCCAATAAAGTAAAACCATGGGGCTGCATTAACCATCACCTCCAGAGGCTTAGCAGGGGGAGGAAGTAGTGACTTGGCTTTTGAGTTGTTCGTGCGATCGACTGCTTTCATTCAACAGCACTAGTTCTTGCTTTAGAGATGATGTCCTGAGATAGATTTATGTGATTTGACATTACATGCCCGATTTTGGTTTTATTGGTTTAATTCCTACATCGAGCTTGCTCACGTTCGCACGCTTTCGAAGTCTAGAGCTTAGATTTTTGATGGGAGAGAGAATAAGAAGAAAAGGGGAATCATTCAAACATTTGAATTCACTGAGATCTTATGATACTGTCATTTTCATTTAGTTTGAATTTACAGTATATCTCAACTCCCTCCTGATATTACTTCATGTTTGGATGCTGTTTAAATTGGAAAATTTAACTCAGTTTGTGAAAATATGTTGTGTTTCAAAATCTGATTTTTCAAAATGCAAGCAGGTGAGATTTTCATTTTTTCAGTTAAGATCGTCTAAAGTCTAAATCATTTAGACGAGTTCACACAACTCATTTACACTAATCCGAATCTGTCTTGAATCAAACCGTGTTGGTGATTTGGGTGGTTTAACACGAGACATTCTTTAAATTATTTCTTGAACGATGTTAAGAAATTTCGAAAAATCAAATTGAAACGGTATGAGGGGTAAAAAAGAATTAAATGTGTGAAAAAGAACGTGAAAAAATACATTTGGTCTATGTAAAAGAAAACCATTGTAGAAAAAAAGAAAACTAGGAAATATACGGGAGGAATTTATAATTTTCAGAAATTAAAGGAGTTGAAAAAGAATCTAGAGAATATAGGGGAGGAATTTAAAATTTTCAGAAATTAAAGTAGTTAAATTAGAAATACAAAGACTCCATGGCTTTTCTTAATATTATAAAACCTAATCGCTTCAATTTTTGCCCCAATTCCCAATTTTGGTACCGGAAAAATGGTTTCAATTGACAACACAAATCCCGCCACCGCCAACGGCAACGGCCATGCCGCCGCCCAATTGGCCGCTGCTGATGCTTCTACCATTCCTTCTGCGCCGGAATCCAACGGTTCTCAGCCGGAGTTCGACGCATCTCGGAAGAGGAAAGGTTCGATTATGCCATTGGAGGTCGGTACGCGCGTCAATTGCCGGTGGCGCGACGGCAAGTACCATCCTGTAAAGGTTATCGAGCGCCGCAAGCTCGCCTCCGGTGGAGCCAACTATTATGAGTACTATGTTCACTACACTGAATGTGAGAAACCTTTTTCTTCTAACTGTTTCCTTGCTTGGTTAATCTGAATTAATTAGTAATCATTGAGAACGGTTATTTTGATGGTATGCTGTACTCTCTTGATATTATGGCATCTTTGGATGGTTTTTACGTTGGATTCATGTATTTAGAGCTACTCGCATATTGACTCAAAAAAAGCTTATTTGAATCTCGATTGTTTAGTAGACGAGCTGAGCTCAAGCCTTGAATCAAGGTCGATAGTTTTAATGAACTGAGCTCGAGCTTGGGGTGTATTCAGTTTGCTAAGCTCGCTCGCGAGCGTGTTCGAATTCGAGCTCGAGCAAGCAGCTTATTACTTGTCCAACATCGATGGTAAAAGAATGTAGTCTACAATCTAACGAACTGAGATCGAGCATCTTATTATTTGGCTCGGTTTTGATTACACCCCTAAATTGGTATAGGACTTGGTGAACAATCTCAATTTTGATGGAAATATTTAGGTATTTTCAATTCTGTAGCTTTAGATACCAGATGCCACCATGGACTCATGGTATCTTTAGTTCTTTGTCAGGCATTCACATTCCTCGCTATAAGTCATGGATTCTTTTGGTTTTGAATTAGAAGATTTCAATGTTTTGGTGTTGCTTGAGTTTTACTGGATCATATAGCATTTGCTATGGAACTTGTATGCTTGTGCGATCCTGACTTTTATACCTTGCACTGTTTCTTTTTTTTTTTTATTTTATTTTATTGGGCAGTCAACCGCAGGCTTGATGAATGGGTGAACCTTGAACAACTTGATCTCAGCTCTGTTGAAACTGATGTAGATGACAAGGTCGAGGACAAGGTAATACTTAGTACCTTTGATTTCGAGTTCTTGCCTATAGTTTATTTTATTCTTTGCACACTTAAGATAAGTACTTCAGGTGAGTTATCTGAATGTATCTTGTGCTTAAGTTCAAAGCCAGAATCCTTGGATCAGAACTTTCTCCTTGAAGGAGGATGTAGTTCTGGGCCTCAATCATTCTTGACTTCAAAACCTCTCCATGAGAATATGCTCACGTGAATATATCTCAGGTAACAAGCTTGAAAATGACCCGTCATCAGAAACGCAAGATCGATGAAACACATATAGAGGTACCCTTTTAAAATTTTACGTTGAATCAGCATGCAATGATTATCTGATGTGTGTGATTGTTATTTTGTTCCATTCTTAATAGAACTATTTCTTCCTTATCATGGATGCATCAATGTTCTCAAAATCTTTTTACATACTTGCCATGAGTCCATGACAAATAACTATGCATAATCAGCATGGTTTAACTTATGCAGTTTGAGTTTGATGCTGGTTGGTGTACTTATTGTTGAGTTTGACAGAAAGCTATGTCTAATAATATGAAGTGCTTTAATTGCTTGAAATGGATAAAAGTGAATTTCCAATCAAATTTAAGTGAATTAACTTCTTCAGCATATATTGAGACTTAGTGTTCCCTTGTTTGGAGGAGTGGGAATATTATTATCTTCAAACAGATTAGGTCTTTTTATCTTTTTTTTTTGAGTTCTCTTAATTTTTTTGTTTGAAATGAGTGTGTATAGGGCCATGAGGAGCTTGATGCTGCTAGTTTGCGGGAACATGAAGAATTTACAAAAGTTAAAAATGTTGCAACAGTTGAACTTGGGAGATATGAGATTGAGACTTGGTACTTTTCCCCATTCCCACCCGAATACAATGACTGTACAAAGTTGTTCTTTTGTGAATTTTGCCTAAATTTCATGAAGCGGAAAGAGCAACTTCAAAGACACATGGTAAGCTTTGTTTCTCAGCTGTTTCACCTCTTTTTAGCTACTTGTTTTTAAGTTTAAATGGAACTCCAATGGTTCAGTAGAAAGTCATTTTGTTACATAACTACACCCTCACATGTTCGATTGTATTATATGTGCTACTTAGAGAGAATAGTTCATTTATTCTTCTGAGTACTGGGTTGTGCAGAGAACATGCTTTATTGTCTTTCTTAAATTCAGAATTTCGCGTACTTACATTCTTTCGCACTTCTACTTGCAGAAGAAATGTGATCTTAAGCATCCTCCTGGTGATGAAATATATCGAAATGGGACCTTGTCCATGTTTGAGGCAAGTTTTGCATAACTTTGAGCTTAACTTTATTTGCAAAATCAATTACCGACAATGAAAAGGTGGCTTCTATTGACATAGAAAAATCTATTTTGTTTCCATTCTCACTATTCCAATAAGCTATTTCCGTAGTTATATTTGCAGCAATGTCTTCAAAATACTCTCTAACAGCACGGACTCTCCTTTTGATGTCCAGACTTTCAATGTAATAAGAGAAAACTTCCCTAAATAATTTCCCCCCTTGACTATGTATCTCACATGTAGAGATTCAAACGAATTGGTTGTCATAGAGATTTAAATGATTTTTATACGAAATATACCACATATGAGATTATGAGTCTTTTTGGAAATCAAATTGCTATCTGAACTAGGTGTATAATGCATGCAATTCTTAAATTATTAGATTATGGCTGGCATAAAAACCTAATTTTCTACATTGCACTTTTACCTTGCATTCATACCGTATGTCTGAAATTCCTAACATGGTAAAGTTATTCAAAAGAAAACCATGATCTAATTTTAGACTGCTACAACAGGTTGATGGCAAAAAGAACAAAATTTATGGGCAGAATCTTTGCTATCTGGCCAAGTTGTTTCTTGATCACAAGACCCTATACTATGATGTAGACCTGTTTTTATTCTATGTGCTATGTGAATGTGATGATCGGGGTTGCCACATGGTGGGCTACTTCTCCAAGGTAACTTGTCTTTTGGTATTGATCTTTTTTTCCCCTTGGTTTTCAGCCCACTTGCATTATCCCTAATCAAGGTTTATGAGATAGTTCGTTAATTGTATTTTATCATTGTGCATTATTGTCCACTAGCCATTTCCAATTGGTGTCTTTGTCATGTGATAACATTCCTGTAACTTGGCTTCTTCATTTGCTCACATACATATACCTGAATAATGTCATTGTAGAAAGGATAACATTTTTGGTAACTTTGTCAGAAAGGATATCTAACTTGATAAAAGGACCACAATATTGCATTACACTGAAATTTTTGTTCTTGATATGCAGGAGAAACAATCAGAGGAGTCTTACAACTTAGCTTGTATTCTTACTCTTCCTCCTTATCAGAGAAAAGGCTATGGGAAGTTCCTGATTGCATTTTGTAAGCTCATTATTCATAATCCTATTTATTTGCTATGAATTAATGATGAAAATGCACTGCATGTATCACCATAGAGAGCGTCGAGCACCAAGAACCTAACTTTCAGTTCAATAAATGACTACCGGTAAACTTTTACTGAATCTAAGGACAAAGCTATAACTTCTGGACCAAAAGTCTGGCTGAACATTGTCTTGTCCGGCAAGTGCTGCAATAAAATAGATACTTTCTATGAACCCTAAGATGGTTATATAGTTACTATTTACTCAAATCCCACACAAAATGGAAACTTCTGCAATGCCTCATGGAATTGGATAGGTTCGTGGTTGCTCGGCAGAATTGGTTGAATGCTCTCAACCTTAATTTCATTGGTACATTTCTGTTAGACATGAAAGCATGTCTCTATAACCACCCTAGTCGCAGATTTGCAGTACCATGGTTACATTTGTATATTCTTGTATTTTCGTTCTTTACTTACTGATTCAATTCATTGGTATAGAATTGCCTAGCTGACTGCAAAATCTTGGTGTAGCCTATGAACTTTCAAAGAAGGAAGCTAAAGTTGGAACACCAGAACGACCTCTCTCAGACCTCGGACTCCTGAGCTATCGAGGATACTGGACGCGTGTTCTTTTAGATATACTGAAAAAACACAAAGGCAACATCTCAATTAAGGTTCGGATCAATACGTTCTAAAAAAAAACATAAAATCTGAGTAACAGTTACTGCTTCATTTCGTTATGACCTTATCATCAATTCTTTCTTTTCCTTTCCTTCATTTCATTCGGACTCAAATCCTTATCCAATTGCTTTTCCAGGAGCTCAGTGACATGACAGCCATCAAGGCAGAGGATATTCTTACCACCCTTCAGAGCTTAGAACTGATCCAATACCGGAAGGGACAACACGTTATATGTGCGGACCCAAAGGTACTCGACCGTCACCTGAAAGCTGCAGGCCGAGGTGGTCTCGATGTTGATGTCAGTAAATTGATTTGGACTCCTTATAAAGAGCAGAACTGATCTCAAATCTACCCAAGGAACTTCTCTTCAGCCCCCATTTTCGCCCCCGTCGAAACTGTATATAAACTCCACCTACTTCACACAGAAAACTGGTCTAGTTGATGGTGGCCTACAGCCATAGGGTTAGCATTTTCCTTAACTTTGTTAATGTACTAACGCATTCTTATCAGAAATTTCAGCTGCCTTAGTCTAGCTATTTATGATAGTGTGTACCTATAGCAATTACTAGACTGAATTGTTTATTTTCTTCATTTAGCTTATGGCCTAAGTTGATAGATTCTTGGAATTTTTATGGTAGCTTAAATTTGGATAGTGGACCAAGATGGGTGATATATTTGCCTGCTATTTCATCTGGGAGTTGGGGATCTGTCATCGTATTGTTTATTCGCGTTTCGTGTTATTGCGTCCATGTCATACTATTTTTGGTCATAAAGTCATTCTGGACGTTTAGACTTCAACTCGACTAGATATGTGTTCTTTACACTTCTATTCATTGTAGACAATTTTTGATTTTGTTACAGAATCATCAATTTTCGGAAATGTCTGGACTTGGATAAATTAATTCACAGAAATTACGTGGCCAAACTACATGAAAACTGAGGTTGGATGCAGAAAAATAGACCACTCCACTTGCCGCTGCTTTAGTTTAAAATTTTATTTACTATTATAGAAGAATACTTTAAAATATAATATTACTTCAGTATTTATTTTCTTAATACTTTTTACATCTTAAACACGTGAACGAAATTCTCAAGTAACTACCAAGTTGAAGAAGCAATTTGTTTGGTGGATTTTAATACAATTTTTTGGTTTGAAAAACATTACGCCGCGTGATGATGATGGTTTGGGGCAAGTTAAAAGTGAATTTTGACCTAACTTTATCCCGATTATTTTTCTATTTATTTCACTTCGAACATATCTATAAGTAAAGCGATATTAATTTTCTAATAATTTTACGCGTCCATCATGTATATAATATATAACATTTGAAAATAAATAAGCATGGGATTTTCGAACAGAAATAACAATGACATAAATAGTGGAGTAACCTTAATTTGAACTGAAACATCAAACGGAACTATCACTGTCGAAAATCGTTCTGCTAAAGAAAGCAAGAAAAAGGAAAAAAAGAACAAAAGAATAAAGAAAAAAGAAAAGGAAAAAATTATGGTATTTTGAATTTTATTTACATTAAAATCGCTAAATTAATCCATCTTTTCTATATTCTATTATTTTTCAAATTGAATATTAAAGATCATTTATATTCACACTGTCGTCGCCGGCGGTTGAAATCTCTTCACCGGCAAATGAATCGGTTCAATCTGCATGCTTTTCTCTCCACCAAACCGCCTCTTCCAAATATTCACCTCATCGTGGCCATTCCCCGGCGCCGCCGCCCTCTTCACCACCGGCAGCGGCGGATCCATCTTACTAATATCAATCACCACCTCAACACAATCACTATCAACCGATCTTCTCGAATCTCTCACGCAAAT